>CAEGAE010065168.1:0-154579 GCA_903067095.1 Girardinus metallicus | reverse complement strand
GATAGATAGATAGATAGATAGATAGATAGATAGATAGATAGATAGATAGATAGATAGATAGATAGATAGATAGATAGGTAGAATCCTATCTAACATGAATTAAACATTATCATTCCAAAGTCATCTAAAATTATGTTCACTCAGCCAAGACATGAAGTTTTGATCAAAATGCAAACAACTTATGTTATCTTTATTGCTCTGACACAAACACTAAGTTTTGTATGAAGCTTGTTTGCTTAGCCAGTAATAACCATGACCACTAAAGAACACATCCATTGCCAGCAAGGATGAATGAAGTAACATTTGATGAGATTCATCAAATTCCTTGAAGCTTTTATTATAATTTTTTTTGGGGGGTGTGGGGGAGGGTGGGGGGAGAGGTGAGGGGGCATGGATGTGTTAATGCAAGTTTTGATGCTGAGTAAAGGGTGAAAAGAAAACATGTTTCACTGGGATGTAACTTGGGCATCGCTGCGTGTTTCCACTTTGTATATTGTCTGGTAGCCATCATCCCAGGCATACAGCTGTTTATCTCCTGGGTTATAGTGGATGCTGCTGTGGCTGGTGTAGCGCTTTGGGAAGAACATCACTGGACTCTCACTGCTGCATGGACACAACATAGAAAACATAAATCATTTAACCACATCCATTTAAAATGTGCCAAACTGCAGTTTATGATTTTAGTGTGCATTGTTGGTAAACCTGACCTTTATGACTGCAAACTCAGAATGTGTCGTACACTAACCTGTGAATGGTGTCATGGATGTCGTACAGACACTGGATGGTGGAGCGACCTCCATAGCGTGTGTTGTAGACCACATAAAGTGTCCCACATATCAGGAAAGCTCCCTCAGCATCACTGCTTCTGCACTGTGTGTCCCAGGTGTACTCCATTGCTAAACTTACTGGTGAAAACAACAACATTTGTTAAAATGGTATCCACCGGTTATTGGCACTTCTTGCCTGAATGTCAACCTGGACAAACCCATGTTTTTTCCACTCCCCAACAATTACAATTGTTAAATGGTTGGGATAGATTATAAGGTGGTCCTGCACAAAGCATGCAAGCTAGCTTTCCTATTTTTGTTAGCAGAAAGTACAAGTATAAAAGCAATAATAAACTTGTTCAGGGTACAACTAAAAAATAAGTTATATTTTTTTGCTTGCGCGCCCCCTTTCCATACCACCATACACTCTATACAAAGATTTTATACACCAAAAGAAAATGTAGGGAAAATAATTATTGAATCCCCTGTTGGTTTTATCATAAAATTCTCCCCAAAAATTATAGATTCAGTTAATATGGAGAGGCAGAATAACACAAGAAACAATTAGAAAATGCATCACTTAACTGTCAACTAAAAACGATTTATTAATCCACCTCCACAGAAATATAACTTACAACTTGGTGATGAATTATATTGGCGAGCACAGCCCTGTGACATTTTCTAGATAGCTGGTCACCAGGTTTTCATGTATCTCAGGAGGGATTTTATCTGACTCCTCAGCTTTGAAGAGACTCTTAATCCTTAAGGCCGATGCTAAGAAACTGGAAGCTCTCTTAAAAGATTTTTTGAATGCAAGATTTTAATAAATTTTTAACAGTTTTCCCACATGTAGCTGTGGACTGTCCCTCAACTTTGTCATTATTATTCTCTCAGCATGAGCCAAGCCTTGATAGTAGCTCCAGACTGAATGTGAATGATGGTCATTTTACGTTTCTTCCTTCTGGCTTGAAGTCCATTCTAGTCTTGTGCAGACCTCTTTTATTTATCTATTTACAGGTGTTTCAGATTCAATAAATCAATAATAAAATTGATTATTGGTGGAAAACATAACCCAGTTTCTTCCAAATTAACTACTCTTTCACTTTTTCTGCAATACTAAGTGGTCCTGGTACATTTGTTTTGCATCTAACTTTTTTCTGGACAGACCCATTGATTGACATATTGTTTTTATTCATGCTTTAGCTTAATGAATATGAGGTCAACCTATTGTCTTGTTAGATGAGGTTTTCTGTCAATCGAATATAACAAACTGAATATTAATTAAAATTTAGAGATGTTATAATAAAAGCTTTTATTACAGTTTGTTTTAAGATTAACTGAAGTTATTTGAGAAATGATGGTAGTTTTTATTTGAGTGTAATACAGCCCTATCATTAATTAATTAAGTAAAAAACAAAAAATCCACAGTAGAAGGTCGTCACACCTTTGTCTAGCTTGGTGATGACCAGGTTTCCTCCGTACTCAAGATCCGCATGAATAACCCAAAGGCCCAGCTCATCTACAGCCATGTCCAGATAAGTGTTGGGGTTGAGGCTGTAGACGGGAAGACGTCCGGCTCCGGGAAGAAGGGTGCTATCCACCACAGTGCCATTCAGCAAATCCACCTTGAAAGGTGATGGGAAATAATTTAAAGAATACAAACTGTGCTCATCAACAAAGAAAACGGAGCCTGAACTTTTCTTGTTCGGAACAGATCATCTATCTATTCACTATCTTATGGAAGGTCACAGAGGTAACAGGTCCGAAAGTAGAATCCAAACATTCCTGTTATGCTTTTCAGCAAAAGGATTCTTTGGTGTTCCCAAGCCAAAAGGAATGTATAGTTCATCTGGTATCCATTGCCTTCGTCCTAGTGGAACATGTCATGAAAACCTCACAATGGAGTCAATCAAAATTCAGCTTAATTACAGGTACAGATCTTATTGCTTCCAGCAAATTCTAAAAACCCTACAAAGGAAAATCTTTTAGCTGCTTCTCTCTGTGATTCTTAGTCGTGATCCAGATTCCTTTATTACAGATGAGAATTGGAATGTAAATAGGAAATTCAAGTTGGAAGCTGTTTTTTTTAAGTTTACCTGGTTTCTTTATTATAAAACAGTCCTAGCATTAATACAGAGAAGGGCTCAATCCATCTATCCATCGCATGTTTCATGCAACATAACCTCACGTTTGAGCAAGAAACAAAAACAATTGAACCTCAACTCTGAAAAAAAAGGGGTTTATGCATTTTTTGGTGTGAACTGGTTGTACACCATAAACGCTCAGTTTCCTGGGAAAATTAGCATCATTGGAACAAACTTGTTTCTTTTGGCATTGTGTTCACTGTGACCTCAGCTAACACAGTGGGACAAAGAAAAGAGCACAGAACTCTGTTCCAGATGTTGACTATTCCTTAAAATGACCAGACTAAAGGCCAACAGCTGCTATGAGTTCAACAGATTATCTGTGTGAAATCACGTTCAGGGTGATAAACTATGCAGTCAGAGACTGTTCTTTATAACACCAACAACAGAACATAAACTTGCAGTTCCTCTCTATACTGTTTTTGCTTGTCGTATCTCAATAGAGAAATGCATGAATGACCTATTAGTTTGCACTTTGACAAAAACTTTCAGTGACAAACCTTCAGTATTTCATTGGGTGTATCTGCCTTGTGACAGTACAGGAATCCATTGTAGATCACGTGACCCGTGCCCTGCCAGTAAAAAGGCAGCTGCACCTCATTTGCTGGAGGTGTGGAAGTCTTTGTGAAGCTCTTCAGAGATTTGTACTCCAGAATGGTGTTGTTACGAAATCCACTGAATAGGTACACCTGGAAGAGAAAAGGCAAAAAAAAGAACATCTCAGGATACAGAAAAAAATTTTTTCATTGATGCAAAACCCAATCTGCTTATTGGTGAATAAAGACCATTCTACTTCATACCTAATTAGTTGGGGATATTTTTAGATAGACTAATTTTGTCTTTAAAGGCAGTCACAGCCCCAAAGATTCCCTACCTGTTCCTCAAAATGAGCCATAAACAGAGAATCTGATAAGACTAACTTGTAACATACACACAGAATATATAGAGCACATTTAAAAAATACTGTTTTGCAGGGTTACAACACATTTCTCACGTCAAATTTCCACATCTTTCTAGTCTTAGAGTTTCAAATCTCCAAATGTATGTAAATTACAGTGATTAAGGCTTTTGTCAGTATGGAACAAACTATGTGGAAGTATATGGATGGACGGATGGACAGACCGATGGATGGAAGGAAAGGTGCATGGACATACTGATAGAGGATGTACAGATGAATGGATATACATAGATACAACATTCAACAAAGTTGTTATTACCTATTCAGTGGTAATAATAATAACAAATTAATAAAATAATAATAAATAATTTTCATTCCATTTTTATGCTCACCTTGATATTGAAGTAGCTTAATTCAATTCTTGTGTAGAAACCCTTGATCAAAAGTTGTAATATTTTGGAATTTTATTTGTCTCTGACAAGATTATGTAAAAATTTTATGTCATTATATCAGGAAAATATAATGTTTTGTGATAACAGTATCAACAAAGAAGTCACTGAAAACTTGATGAGTAGGAATGATAACAGTACTAAACACAGCATATTTTGATTGTAACTGGATAAGAAAACTAATGCATCAGCAGCTCCATAGTAAGCTTAAGTTAGAAGGACAAACAGTCCTTCACTGTATGTTTCAGATATTAAATACCTTATTTGATCCTTCAGAGGGGTCCTTGAACCAGCATCCATTTGGATCTCCAGATTTCTTCACAATCTTAAGAGACTTGACTTGACTCAGAGCTGTGCTGCAATCTAGATATGTTGCATCAAACCAAGAAAAAAAAATTGTCTTACAAAACAAAATCACTGAAAATTTTTATTAATCTCTGTTCCTCTTGCATTATTTACCAGCGTTCCTCTATGCAAATGCTACCTACCCTTCTCCACATTTATCTTGGCCTTCTTTTTCAGCTGCTCCAGTTCTACGGCTTTTATCTGCTGTTCTAGCAGTGCTTCCTCCATCTCAATGTTAGACTGAGTGGGAATTTTGTTCTCTAAATATTCCAGTTCCCTCTCCACCCGGTCAACACGCACAGAGACACTGTCCACCTGGCTCTTTACTTCTGATCTAAGAAGGAAAAAAACATATTTAAGTCAGCAGAACCAATTTTGTCATTTGAATCATGTCTTGTTCTCAGATAATTCAGGGAGGCCTACCTCAAACTGCTCAGAGTGGACAGATAGCCTCTGACTTCAGAGGAGAGGTCATAGGTTTTCTGGGTGGCACTCACTGTGTTTTGCTCACACAGACTGAGACGCTCCTGATTTTATTCATAGTGGGAAGGAATAGAATGAATACGAATAAAGTTGTTACTATATGTACATGGCAACATTTTAAATGAACATCAGAGATAAAATACAGTGTTTCTAGCTAGAAGAGAGAACAAATTTTAATCACTAAGAAATACTTTAATCATTTAATTATTTAACCTTGCTTAACTCGTAGCTGGTCCAAACAAACAGAAAAAAAAAAAACTAAACATAGTTTTAGAATCATTTCTTAGCTTTATTTTATTGTCACCCTATTTTATTCTGTATTATATGAAGAAGATTAACATTTATTGATATTTTGCTACTCCACCTGGATTTAAAAATACCTCCCATATTTTAATAAGTATCCGTAGCTAAACTTTGGATATTTGTATGGCGTTATATTGTTATATTGTGACCTCCCCTGTGTGTTTAGTAATAAAGAAACTCCACTTTTAGTCCATTCTCTCAAAAACAGAAAAAAAAAGTAATTTAAGAAGCAAGAGGACTGAGCATGTATTTTAGCACACGTAGTAAGGTATACTGGGCTTTTCCATGCATAAAAAGCAGTTAGATATTCTGTGTTGACTCATCCAGATTCCTATAACAGGAGGTCCTAATAAAAAGCAGATAGATAGCTGAAAGGGTGCCAAAACATTGCAACCAGATGATCTGACAATAGCAAAATCCAAAGAAAACACAAACTCTTTGAAAACAAGGTGATAAAGAAGAAAAATGTCCAGCAGGTTGCTGAGGAAAAGTAATGCAGAAATGAACTCACCTCCATCTGAACAAGCCTTCTCTCTAAATACTGGATTATGAAGGCATCTTGGGAGGAACCCTGGGTCTGGACTGATCCCAAAGTCAGGCACAGCGATAAAAGCAACATCAGAACCATCCTCTTTGATGCTATTTCCCTGTGTCTCGAGTCCCAAAATGTTCCTGAAAAAACCTGAAACTGTTGTGACGTCTTCAGAGGTTTTGCCCTGAAATTAGCTGTAATAACAATAAGATCCTCCTTTAAAATTCTGTCAGGCTCCAACAAGAATGAGCTGGCTAAATCCTAAAAGAAAGGCAGCTTCAGACACACTTTATAACATTCCTCCTGTACTAAGAGCAGTTCTTAATTCCTTGCTTGACTGATTTTCCTTTCTTCTTGCTGCTGCCAGACTTTCAACTCATGAACTTTCTGCCTGTGTTTAGTTGCTGGATCCAACTTTTCCTTGCCCACAGTCCCTCCCAATCTCCCACTCTCTCAGTCTTTCTGCATGCCTCTCTTTCATTCTCCTCCTCTCTGGATTTTGCACATTTGTGGTATGAAAGAGGATGCCAGTAGAGGAGGGGGAAAAGACAGAGAGTGAGCTAGACATAAGCAAAACCTTCTGATCCATTTAGAGCTTTTTGGAGCTGGAATACTCTCCGGTTGGTTTATGGACACATCCTCAGTTCCACGCAGATGTGGAAGTACAAAAGGTGTCAGCTAGGCAGTAAATTACATTTGCACATACAAATAAAAAATTGATTTTCATAAAACTTAAAACATGTACCAATATGTGTAGATTTTTTTCTCCTACTGATGTGAAAACATGCTAACATGAATTTTATTTCACTTCCCATCTATTTTCTGCACATCTGACAAGAACAATTATAATAGCAATACTTGTTGTTCCAACACTTTGAAAGGCTGTGGACTAATTATTAAAATCAAAATCAGATTGTAAACATTTAAAGGAGTGGACACTGTTGACAGGGTTGTTTTCAGCCTTATTGTTGCTGCTTCTGATCCTGAAGATATTTTCTCTTAGATACAAAAGTTGTCACTGCCATTGTAGATAATCATTATCTTGCTGCTGCTTTAAAGGAAAAAAAGAAAATAAAACCTTTTATCTCCATCTGGAGAGTTTCAGAGTGGGCTGATACCATTTCCTGCTTTGACTTGATGGCAGGCAACCTCAGAATGCCTTCTCTGATACATAGTAGGGTATACAATATGAAACAGGGAACTCAGATTAGAGTAAATACATAAAAGAACATAGAAGAAATGCCAGTAAATTCACGAAGTAAAGTATATTTTCCCTTTTAAATCTCAAGTTATATCATTGTGCAACCACAAGGTGGGGCTACATCCTAGAATGTCCTAGAACGGCTAACAAAACCAGCCTGACAGTGTAGCTGCTTCGTCCAAACAAAGCCATAAAAACCGCCTTCTTGCCCAGCTTTTTACCTGTGGTCTGGAGTATTAAAAAACTGACAAATACAAACACCAGGGCCCGGTGGAAAGTACAGAGTGCATTTTCAAATAAAAACCTAGTGGTTTAATGCCTTCAGTCTTCTCTAAATGTATTCAGATTATTGGAAACAATCAAAAAAGTACAATATAAACTTCAATTTTGGAGAGCTGGTCTAAATATTTACATGTATGGGGGTCAGATCTTTCTATCTTCAGATGTTTCTACAACTAACTCTCAACACTAAATGAGAATGAATAGAGACGATGATGAACATTTTCACTGATTTAACCTTCCATGATATGTGTTGCTTCATGTTGGCAGGGAGGACACTCATGCGTAAACAAATAAAATCTATGAAAAGCCAGTAAATCCAAGGTGAGTACTTGTCTTGAGATTATCTCATTTAGAATTACTGAAAATAAATCCAATGTGTTTACTTTACATCTGTTTAAAGCTAAAGTCTTTGCTCTTTCTTTTTTAGGTGATCAGACTACTGTCATTGTTACATTTACATGTATGTAGACAGACCCTACATACATAAACACAGAATGAGATGTAACCTCATGAAATATTCACTTTGGTTCACTGCGGAGTGCCATAAAATATCCATGGAGTCACAGCAGGAGATGTGACTGAGCTCATATCCGTAAATGACAGCAGGAATCCCATGAGCAGCAAATGTGCATAGGTTGCATAAATGACAGTATGTTTGATACACTTTGTTAAATTTCTTAAAAACGTAATATATTCTTGTGTTTACTTTATTATGCATATGTGCAAGAAACTGGGATTTTGTGTATTTCATTTATCCATGTAACTTTTTGACATGCTAACCTTCACAGATGGAGTGCAGATTGAGACTGTCTCATGGTAAGGATTAATATAGGAGCAATGTTGTGATGACTTTCTGTAGGTGGAGTTTTAGAAAGAGCAAGAATTTCTTAAAAAGACAGAAGCCCAATTTCACGCCATTAAATTCCAAAATCAAATTTCTTTTAAGTCATATTTGATATATACAGCATTTTTATTGCATATGTCTAATGTGCAATAAAATGACACTACGTGGCTGGAGAACACGTATTACTGCCCCTTTACAAAGTACAGTGACCACAGGATGACATGTGCTGTATGACATGTGCAGTGCATTTTGTGCCACAAAGCATTATGGGAACAGTAGTCCTACTGCTACATTGTCAACTGCCAGTAAACTGCTGTTGTCAATGAAAAAATGTACATGGACAGAATTATGACAGAGCTATGACAGAGTTAAGAAGACAAACAAGGTTAAAGCAGACAATTCACACACCCCTAAATGTCATTATTTATTGTTTGTGTATGTACATATATATATTGCTGTCTTTTCATGCATTGTCAGCAGCCCAAGCCTGCTTACAGGAAAAAATAAAAACCAGACATCTGTCATTTCTAATGCATGCATGTGTGACAGAAGAATGTAAATAATTGTGTGCAGGTTTCCTACCAAGTATGTGTAAGAGCATCTGTGCTTGAATCACTGTGTCTTGGTGATTGAGTGAGAGATGCCAGCCTTCCACCACCCTCTGTCTCTTGACCTTTTGCATCAGTCTTTGTGTTTGGCAGATGATGAGTTTTTAATGCCAGCCCAAGCAAACAGCCACTATGTCAATACGTCTGAGTCTGGAGAGCGTGGACGTCAAACATGGGAAAGAAAACAACTTTTTAAAATTAAAAATCAAAGTAAATATTTTATTTTTTCCATAAGAGAATAGTACTAATATGGGTAAAATGCAGAGATACAATGGAGAGAGCTGTTTTAAAGTTGTTTTAAAGGGCAGTGTCCACATTAAATGATGAGTATTAAATCTGAGATCCACAACAACTCAGTGCTTTATACTTATGAGGCATTTTTACCGAATAAGTCTGTGCATTTTCTCCCAGTCAAGGAGAACAGAGCACCATGGCTTCATTTTATTTTTGCTTGCAATGTCCCTGCAATATCACCATATCAGTTTCCACAAATCAGTTTTGGAAGGAGTCATTTGAAAACTACCAACAGTACATGGAAGGATTTGCCAAAATACTTTGACTGAAAGAAGGTTCTGTCCCTACTGTTCATCATAAATCTGCAGATTATGGCAAAGTAAGTACATGAAAATGTCTTACTTTGCAAAACAAATGATTTGTTATTTAGCACAAGCTAAATAACAAATCATGAATGATAGCCTCTGCTGTGTCTCACAATATGTTATCCAAAATTTACTGTCGGAATTGTAGTAAACCTAAAGTCAATGAGAAGATGCAGTGCTTGTGAAAACATGTCGGACTCTTGGACATTGTTAATTTTTTTTTTTTTAACATTTTGAGAGAAGTGTTTTTCCACTACTCTCGCAATTAAAAAAATGTTGGATTTGTGGGAAAGAAAATGGCCTCCGTGCTGAATTATTGAGCTGATGTCAGCTGCTCAACTTCAGATCGCAGCACACTGTCCCAAAGTGAAACAGAATACTTAGAATTTGAATTCCCTATAATGTGAGTGTGGGTCAGATCCACAGCATTTAATCCTTCAGTGGTTGGCTGGATGGTGTTCAGGAGGCTCCACTTCTTCTGCTTCCAAGTCTGACTTGGGGTCAAAGATGTATGGTTGTACCACTTTGTTTGTATCTATTATCATCTCTCTGAGCTGCTAATGTAAACACTGAGTTGGGAGGGCTTGGCCAACAGCAGCTAATTTGCATGTTCATGATGTAGCCCTAAAACTGTGCATTCCAAATGAGCTCAAAACAAGCAGAGCTGATTGGGTGAAATCTCAATATTTGAGCATTATTTTGCATATTAAATGTAATGATCATGGTTTCTGTAGGATTACAATGTCATTTTCAAGGCTTTGGAACTCCAGGGAACCAAAGTGAGAGCCAGTTTCCACAATTGGGAAAGAATGGAAGATATACCCTAATAAAAGTGAACGCCCCATCAAAATTACACTCAAGGGACATCAGCGACTCATCCATGAGGATACACAAAAACCCAGAAGAAGATCTAATGTACCTCATCAAACATTTCCAAAAAAGCGACATGTTAATGATTCTCAAGACTCATAGGAAATCTTTTTGTGGTTCAACATAAAAAAAAAAGCATTTAAGTGAAGCACAGAACTTTAGTTATTCCAGGTAGATCTGATCTGCTGTGTTGCATCCTTCATTCACTATGGACACCACAGACAAAAATACACATTATAAGTATGTTATAATAAGTAAATTCAGATAAAACATGCATTATAATGATCAATGATTAGCCTTGTAAAACCCAGATCCTTGTTCTACGTTTTGCTTCCTACATAAGGTCTGGATCCCCAGTTATTGAAAAACAATTGCTTCCTGGACTTGTGGATTCTGTTGAAGTTGTAAATCAAACCTAACCGCTAACGTTTAACGGTGACGTACATATTAATGCACCAGTTTACATATTACCGAGAAATTACCTGCATTGTAAACAACCATCCTCCACTGAGAAGAGGGAAGTGCTGAGCTTTATGAGGCAGCTGTTTGTGTTATTTGCTTCTTTGGAAGAGTGTCCAACATGGACTGATTGCTTCTTTCACTTCCTCCGCTGTCGTTACTAAAACTACAAGCACACTACAATTCTAAAACACCACAGAAAATCAAAATCATTGTTCAGAACTTCTGTTCGCTGATTGGTCTAGTAGAATTTCTATTGGAGGAATCCAAGTTAATGGGAGAAAGCCCAGTTGGAGAGCTGTAGTGAGTTTTGCATAAAGATGAATTGTATAGGAAGGCAAGTCATTGATTGATTAACTTATTGTGGATTGTTTTTCTGGTAAACTAAATATTTACCACACCTTTTTTAAATTATTTTTTTTATTAAGAGATTATTTTTCCTGTTTTATTTTTACTATAGTTATGTCTTTTTGAGTGATTCATCTGCTTAGAAGTGGTAGCACTTGCATTGTTCTATTGCAATTTAGTCTTCATCACAACCTGTGAATTTACTGCAAAACTGATATATTCTCTATTTACCACCTCACATTTCCTATTACATACAGAATCATCTTCCACACACCAAAGCTCCTTTAGTTTTGAACAATATTTCACAATTACTACTTGACCTTTCCTTTCTGTTCTCCCTCACTTTGTCATTTAGTCTGTTTCTCTCAGACTCAGTGGGTCGCCAGGCTTCCTTTGGCTCCACTCTTAAAAATTTCATTAGCAGGATGCTCCCTGGTGCAACAGGCCATGATGAATGCCATGTCAACCCCAGGTATTTAAATTAATTAGGGCTTAACACAAGTGCAAGACAGTGTTCCTTCCCAGCAGCATTTCTATTGTCAGAAGCACAAGTCTTACTCTTCCAATCCTGATAATTCAACTACTAAAGTCAGCATTTACTGCAGATTTGAGTGTTAAGATGCACTGTAGGCATGAAAATGACAAATCTTGAAAGGATGTAATTAGACCAAACATATAAAGACACAACAGGGCTACATCTTCAAACAGATATCTTTTTGCTATAAAACGGGTGATTTTACTACATTGTATTTATCAAGCAAGTTATTTAACGTGCAGTTTATTCCTCCTTCTTTAACTTTAATAAAGTTTTTACTTTGTGTGATGGCTAGAGCAGCATTTTTTTCATCAACTGTAAAATTTTAAACAAAAAAAAGCTGAGTGATAGGATATTTTTTCATAGCAGGATTTCACTGTGATAAAAGGATGGATCCTTTTTCAAAAAGAAGATCCATCCATACGCATCAACATTTTTTCATACACAGAGTACTCCTGGGTCACTTGTATCACATTTTGCAGGATTGGCACTAAACAGCAAGGATAAAAGTAAACAGTGGACAAAAATTTGTTGATATTCTGCTAAAATTGAAAAAACATAATTTTGCAATTGCAGTGTTTCCATTAAGCAAGAAAAGCAATTAAAATCACATGTAAATGAATTCGTCCACACAATAAGTCATTCAGAATCATACCGTGCCACTTCTTGTCATCTTCTTAATTTTTTCGCCAGTAGCAACATCCGGTTGCAGATCATGTGACTCGTGTGATGCGAAAAAAAGTGTTTCCATTGCAGTTTCACAAAATACACTTAATGCAGCCACCTCATTAAAAAACCACCTCATCCTAGTCTTCATCACAACCTGTGAATTTACTGCAAAACTGATATATTCTCTGTTTACCACCTCACATTTCCTATTACATACAGAATCATCTTCCACCCACCAAAGCTCCTTTAGTTTTGAACAAACTGAAGGAAACACCATAATTTTGTGAAACTTGTGTGTTTCCATTAAACAAATTTATTTTTGAGATTTTAATTTGTGCAATTATCCTATCTATTATATGATCAACTATTGAAGTTCAAGTTAGTCATCTGGCTGTAAGATATCTTTGCTGGACAAGTGACTTCACAGATTTTCAAATAGCTTTATCTAGTTTGTAGGTGTTTTACCCAGAAGTATGAAACTTAATACAGTAAGGATCAGCCAGAACTGATAAAGTACTAAAAGGATGAATCTGCTTATTGTGCCACATCATACCCTTTCATAATCCTGGGATGGTTGTCTTTCCTCTTTGTTTACTTCCTTTTAGCTCTCCCCATTCTCCTTTTGACTGTTGATTCTTGCTGAGTGCTGCTGCCCTGTGCTTCCTACCACCTAAAGGCCAATCATCTAATCAAGCTCTCAGCTTTAAAGGATCTGAGGGATGACCACTTGGTGCCTGATTATCAGCTGTGTAGTGGTAATTAAGGTCACTGTCTCTGCTCTCAGTGCTTTCTCATTGCTTTCCATGTATCTCTATGTATTTAAAAAATTACATGGATCTTTCCTGAAGGTTCTTTAGAAACTACATCAGGTCCAAATAACCAGGTTTCCAGGTTTACTTACCTCCAAATGTGATCATCCACAGCACATCTTTCCTTCTGGTCAATATCACAAAGATCACCTGCCTGTCTTTTATCTTTATATATATATATATATATATAGTTTTTTTTTTCTTTTTTTTTTTCTGGTCCTCCTCAATAAGCCTTCAGGTTTGATTAAATACAGCTGTTCTGTAAAGGTTCTGACTCAAGGCTCTTATTTACTCTGTATTTATCTGCAACAGGCAGCTGTTTTCAATAATACAAACCTTATAAATTATCTGTTCACCAGTTGTCCACCGACACATGGCAACCAAGGTTAGCAACTGGTAAGTGCAAAGGTGCAAAAACAGGATATAATTCTGACTTAATTTCATTGGGTTGAAAGATGAATTGTCAGTTACCTTGTGTCTACTGGATGTGCTAATTAGTGAATATTTGCTGTACCCTTTCAGATAAGGATGCAAAAGGGTCCTTTGTATTGTTGCAATGTCTGAAAGTTGTCAATAAAATCAATTAGTGCATGTTCAAAGAAGAAGTTCACAATAAAGTAAGTCATAGAAGCCACATGCTGATAATTGGTACCAAAGGCATAAAAAGAAATTGACAAAATAAAGAACTAAAGAACTGTCTTTGGTAGAAAATTTAACATGATTCATTTGGTGCATATCTAAAAGAAGACACTAAAGTGATTTTGAAAAGATCTCATGAAGACAGAAAGCAAGCACAAGGCTGAGTATGTGGACTGAGGGCACATGTAGAAACTAAAAGGTCTCCAGGTAGAATGTGGATTCAAATACAAGAGGTCCAGCAGTGGGAAGAGAGGTTTGTTAGAAATGCTGTATGTTATCAGTTCCTCAATGGGTTCCTTAATTTATCATGACTTTTACAAAGTTATTGCATAACCAAGGTGTGGTTATTCGGGATAAATCTGCAACAGTGTCTTCTTATAATCATCTCCACTCAAATTTACATATTAAAACAAAAGCACACAGTACTTACAAAAGGAGTCATAACATGTTTTAGGACAAACGCTGGGGGACCTAACAGACTGGCATCCTATTAAGTTGTCCATGCCTTTGTTTTATATACTGACTTATCCATCCAAGGTTGTGAGGGGCTGGTACCTATGTTAGATGGGTGGGATACACCATGGTTAGAATGCCAGTCCATTACAAGGGGAAACAGAGACACACAGGAGAAACAAGAATTTATATTTACACCAAAGGGCAATTTAGACAGACTAATTAATCTAACTAACATACATGTCTTTAATTTGTGAGAAGAAGCCTTAGTAGCCACAGAGCGAGAACATACAAATGCAATTCAGAAAGAGTCCAGGCCAGGATTTGAAACTAAGATGTTGCATTTGGAGGGCAGAAAGCTGAAAAAACTGAAATTCTGGCTGCATTATCCCACACACATCCTCAGTCTGTCCAGCACTGTTCCACTGACCTCCACGGGTGTTCATAAGCACTTCAGTTCTTCCACGCATCTGCTTAAACAGTGTACTTGATACTAAGGCTTCTTCTCACAAAGGCTTCTTCTCACAAATTAAAGACAGAAGATACCTGAAATAGACCCACAGAGGATGGAAGCATCAAAAAGTCTTCATTTTTTCTACCTAATTAGTCTGTTTTTTATTTGTGACAATATAAATGCACTAAAATAATCTATCTTTCAAATTGTTATTTCAAGAACAACATTGGTTATAGTATTAAAACTCCTTGCGCCAGTGGACAGTTTTCTCATAAATGCTGTTTGACCTTTGATGGACTTGTTGCGGAAGGATGGACAGAAAGATGGATTAGTTTTGCTCTAAAATGCCTCTTTGTGCTAATCCTAAAGGTGTTGTGGATGGAAGAAGCTAATGTGCTCATATACAATCAGGTAGCAGTTGTAGTGAAATGTGCTCTCCTTCATTTGGGTCAGAAACTGAAGCTGAGTTACCACAGATGCTAATAACTGTGGGGAAACAGACTGGATGAACAGTTGATGAGTGTGATAATTGTTGTTGCCATCACAGTTACATATCTATTAAGCATATTTCTCACAATGCCTTTTGTTAAAAGCAAAAGAAAACAGTCGTCTTTTGTAGCTCCAGGCTGTACGGCAGTGGCTGTTTGTTTTGACACAAACTCTTATTGTGTCAGAAAAGGGCAAACTTGCCAGTCTGCTTTCTAAAATGGTCAGAAGGAAAAATGTCAATTATTTATGTATTACATTGTGTATGTGTTGTAGGGAATTGTAGGTTTTGTGGGACAGTGATTAAGCATGTTCTTTAATAATACTAATGAGAAAATGTTCTGAGAGGGTAACATTATCAGACTGTAGTAGTCAGAAAATAAAAATCCTCTTCCATAGCCCTGTAATTCTCTGAGTCAGTGTTGAAAGAAAATGACCTATACCAAACATTTAAAAGTCATTCATCATGTCACTATTGCCCTAAGCTGTTATTTGCATAACACATATCCTGCCCAACATGAACTTTTGCATTTTCTACCTTATTGACAGCCCCAAAACCCACACAATGTCTGGGAGAGTGTTCTGCTCACTGCATCATTCTCATAAATTTGTGACACTGTGGTGCTAAAATTTGCAGGCAATTTTCTGACATTACTAACAGAACACCTGTGCTCACAACATCCTAATGAATATCTTAATTCTAAAGAGTAATAACTTCGAAATCTGTCTTCAGAAATATTAAGTATTTGAAGTAAACAAGAAAACAGTTTTATTTCTGTCTGTTATTGTCCCACCCATTTTATTCTTTATTCACTCTAAGTTCTAATGCACCTTCCAAGGTTTCCTTTACCTCACATTTCTTAAAATATGAGAAAGTTGGGAACAACACCTTCAATAATCACATCTCTGCAGCAGAGGTTATGAAAGCACAGATATTGCAGACATGTGTGTAAGGTAAAAAGGATTGTGTTATGCAGCTGTTAAAGCTGGAAACTTTCCTATTGTCAAACAAAGAGGAAGCCTCTTCAGAAAGTGAAACACCATGATGCTAATCAGATTATAAATACGGAGAATACGATAGCAACAATGTACAAAGGTGCAATGTTTTGCAAAATGAGTGGCATTTGAATGAAAGGTTTGAAAAAAGAAGGATGTATCTCATCACCCAGTAAAATCTTGTAGGTTTCCATAGAGACTGTAAAAGAGATTTAACACCATATACCTGCAGTGAGGTAGGAATGGTAAGGTCACAGCTCAACTTTACAAATGCACAAGAGCCTCATGTACCATATGAACATCAACACACAACCATGAGCTTTATTGCGTGACCTTTCTATCTTTTTTCTGAGTTGCAAATCACAGTGTGAACAATGGATTGCTTTCTATCACAAAAAGGTTATTTTCCCAGTCGAATTTAAGTGGGAAGTGGAACCGTGTCTTTTTCATGCTACTATGCAAGGTAAACCTACATCTTACCCTTTAGTCTGATGGGAAATACATGGACTTCACAGTGGTGCAGTTGGTGGCATTGTTGCCTTGCAGTAGGACGGCCCTAAGTTCAAATCTTTTGAATAGAGTTTTCATGTTCTCCCCGTGCATGCATTGGTTCTCTCTGGCTACTCTGGCCTTTTCCCACAATCCAGAAATATGACTGTTCACTGGTCTCTGTAACCTCAGGTGTGAGTGTGTAAATGCATGGTTTGTCCTGTTGAGCTACAGTAGTTGTCAAGTATTGTCAAATATTAACCATGTATGGCTATTGGATTTTAGCTGAACTTACAGAGGGCAATTTAGATGTTGATACTTATTGTTTGGAGTATATAGTGTTATTGCCTGACTTTTATTTGTACCTTATTTTACCAGAAAACTCGCACTGAAATTCATCTCATTAACAAATACAGTAGGTGTGTATAAAGTTGAAGACATGCTTTGTCCTCCTTATTTTCTTTACGTCTCTGTTCCTTTTACTGCATTTTATACTTTCACAGGCATGCAGCACACTCTGAATTCAACTTGATTCAAGAGAAGTACATACACATTTATAAAATGATAATCAAATTATGTAACAACTTTTAGTGGTATGTAAGGACTGTTGTAGCAGTCCTTTGATGTAAGGATGCTTATCTGTTGATTTATGTTCATCATCAGATGGATGTATAAATAGCAACAGAAAGCAAACAGAAGCTTATAGTTGAACACATGAGCAGCACAAGAGTCATATGATGATACTGTATCTTGGTCATCATAGCACTCTCAGTGATGAACAGCAAGTATAAGTTCATTCCACTGTGAATATACAGGAAACCACACCCTGATAATGAGCAAATGCTCTGATTCCTTGTGATGAAGTGAGCACAGTCAGTAGGCAATGCAACTCAAGTAAGTGTGCTGTGTCCAAGTCTCAAACCTTTGAGGGGGTATGCCCAAGTAAATTCTCTGCTGAGTAAAATAAACATTTTTTTTTTATCTATAGCACTTTTAACTCTTCATCACTGTAGTTTAAGATTCCAAAACTTGTTTATGTTCAAGCCTAAATTATGACATTTAATAATTATTTTGTCATTTTTGACATTTATAAACAGTTATCTTTTGCAACCATTTTCCAAATAAAACCTTTGTCCTTAATTTTAGAAGGTTAAAATGTTCAAAATTAACATAGCGTGAAAGGACATCCTTTCAAAGTAAAATATGCACAGCTCACACACTGGCTTCTGTTCTCCCTTCGTTATGAGATCAAAACCGTTAACAAGACCAAAGTCTCACATCAAGAGTTCAAATCAAGTAGGTTGCCACTGTTTGTCAAGTCAGATGTCTTTTATTTTTGGAACTTGAATCAGAGTCTCAAATTCGAGTCACCGTCTTCTCAGTAGTTTACTGTAGGGCTCCACTGTGACTAAAACAGAACTTTTTTAATCTGTATTTAACCTGACTCTGCAGCCTTACTGCTTCCTTCAATCTGGTGTAGTGCTACTTCCCTTTTTCTACTTCAGTTTAATTGGTAAAACAATCACAAAGTTGTCTTTAAACAATTAGTTTCACCAGTGCAGAAAGGGAAAATTAGTGCTTGTGTTTCTAAGGAAAGGCATCATTAACTTCTTCTCAAAACCCCCAGATTACAGGTGTGTTTGCAAATTCATGACATTAATGCTTGAACAGCCTGCTGCACTGGATCGTGCAGAAGCGGTCTGTGCAAAACATCCAATTTAGAAGAGAGCGGCTGTAGAAGCTAGCTTGGTCTGGCAGCAACATTTTGAGAAAAATGAAAGATTTCTATTCACAACACACAGTTGAAATTCAGCTAACATTCAGAATGTGCTTTCCAGATAAGGAAACATTTTGTTTCTGCTTAATGTGTTTCTGAAAAACAATTTCCTCACATTCTAAAACATTAAAGTAGCCAAATAATTTTACTCTGACTTGTTGTTGACTTTAAAGGAAATGCAACCCAGCGAGAGTACTGTCATTCACGGGAGAAAATAAACCAAATTGTTTACAATTGTCTGCCAAATTAAGCAAAAGACAGTCCACACTTTTTGATCATTTGTAGATAAAGAGGCTTTATTTAAAGAATACTGGTACTTTAAATTATTAGCAGACAGGCAGAGAATTGTATTTTATGTGAAACAAAAGAAAATTTTTTGTTCTTTAGGAAGAGAGAGGTGCTCAATTTGTGATCAATAACTAGAAAAACCATACAGTAAATATCGTCCTCAGTAATATATTAAAACATGTGCCTAACATCAACACAGTGAAGGACTAAGACCTGAAATAGAGAAATACATCCAGGAGATGAAGAAAAAGAGTATCCCAAAGGAGAGCCGCACTAAAAGGCAGATGGAAAAGGAAGACAACCGACTAAAAAGATTCAGAGATAATTTTATTGTATTAAGGACGATTCAAAGCAGATGTCTTGGTCGAGTCAGGGAATGGCTAATAGGAAAATCTAATTCAATTCTTGTCTGGATTACATTAGAAAATTTCTCTAAGGCATAAAAAAGAACCTTTCAATTCTCAGTGTGTGCCAGACACTGGAGAAAATGTCCAGACGGGCTTGAGCTTTTCCGGGAATTTCAGAATTTGTTTTTTGTATTTTTAACACACAAGTGTTCAAGGACACACAACTAAATGCAAGTTTTATTGACTTATTGGAAACATCAGAGAATAACATTTTGCAAAACATCCATCCATCCATCCATCCGTCAGTCCGTCCGTCTGTCAGTCCATCCATCCGTCCGTCCATCCATCGTAATTCAATTCAAACTCTAGTTTTAGTACATTTCACTGCTGATTCAGACCACACACAATCATTCTCACCTCTAACAGATAACATGTCCTAATGGGTAAAAGCAACATGATTTGAAGGTCTTTACTGAGTTCAACAGTCTTTGCTTGTTTTTATTTGGTGTTGTTTTACTCATTAATAATTTAATGCTGCATGGCAGACCAACAGCATTAATGTGGTACACAGCACTCTACTCTATTACACGCCGAAGAACTGAAGGGGGAAGATGGCACATAACAGCAGTGAGTATGTACCACACAGTCAGTGCTCTGATTGTGTTTCTCCGCGAGGGATCATGTTCCTAATGATTTCTGATCTGGGAAGTGTGTTTGGCAGCCACAACGAGGAAGAGCTGAAGGATCAATCTGCTTTTTTATCATCTGCAGGAAATCCTCTCAACTGTCAAAATGAGGCCGTTATTATACTTGAAGCAGACACAATGTTGATTTCTCAAATGTGTTTGTGATTAAAATGGCTTCAGAAACTGTATGATTTCTTAGTTCTGAAAAGACTCGTTAAGCTAACTTTTAATATTTAAAGTTTTAGGAAATAACCTGTTCAAAGCATATCCACAACTCCACACATGTGGTTAACAGCTGAATAGCTGAAATGTGCAAATCCTTCAGATTCCTCTAAAATGCTTAAAACTGCCTATTTTAATAGATCAAACACCAAACATACTTTTATGTGCTTTAATACGCACAGTGGAAAATGTCTTAGCACTGTGGAAACTAACATCCACAGTGTTTCTTTTTTCTGCTCCTGGAGTGTGCAGGTAATCCAATTTCAATGAAAATAAATGGCACTTCTGAATTGGCTGTTTCGCAAATGCCAGTATTATGTAGTATGTCAAGTAACATTGCACATATGTATTTTTATTTTTACATTTTCTTATGTTTATATTTTAGATCTGGTCAATAAAAGCAACAATGTGAAGTTTACTACCTATGCATACCGCACAGTGATCATTCCATGCAAAAAGAAATGGATGTCATATATGACATACAGATGTTTTCCATCAATATTTTTCCAAACAGTCGTGTAATTTTGAGACAACATGCTGTTATTTCCTTTACACTTGCATAATAATGTTTTAAGGTTTTATTTCATGATTGTCTCACTTTGCTTCCTCCCCCCTTTCTCTGCATTTTGAGATTTGGGTGCACTCTGTGGCTGTAGGTGCCCTACCTTTTCACTTTGATTTGATAATTCAATCCATTCATCCATTAGGTTATTTTTGAGAACCCAAGTGCTAAAACATTCAGAAAGATGACCAGGAGAAATGTTTGCGCTCTTCCTCCACAGTTGAAAGCAAAAATCTATGCCTTTTATTTATTTAAATCAATATTCCCATTAAGGTTAGCTGATTTTATTAATGCAGTTGAATGTAGGTATTGAATATGTCATTTTTTTTACTGTTGTGCTTGCCAACAAAACTGTGAGTCTTTCCTGACTAATAAATTTTAACTCAACTAAAAATAAAAAAAAAACATAAGCTGTTCAGAAGTCTGAACTAATCTGATTTGACGTTGGTTCTCACAGTGGAAATGAAAAGCCTATGTTTGTAACAAACAAGACATACAATAATAACCTATCTTTAAAAAGTATATTTGCAACTCTTTTGTGCCTAAAGTCCATAAGCTTTGTTCAAAATGCTTTACAGCGTCCAGAAGCTGTTCCATGTTCCAAGTACCTACTTAGCTACACTTGGTTTTCAGGTTTTTTTTTTTTTATTAGATATTATTCCGGATTTACTGTGGCCAAATTGAGCCACTAACGGGATGTTAGAAAACTGTTGATCACTGACTGACCAGGAGGAGGCGTCACTGGTTGAGTCACATGAGTGACATCAACTGAGCGAATCCTTACCTTTATAGAAAACTGTAACACAGAAATCAACACTGTGATCCAAGAATGAAGAGCTCTGAACTTGACTGAAATCACTGAGCTTTCCATTGGCTGTTCATCCACAAACCAAACATGTGCAAGTGTGCAAAACTTGCACACTTTTTCTGTTCTGGAGATGAGAACAGAAAAAGATGCATTTCAAAGTGAGATGAAAATTAAGTGCTTGACTGTGGATAGATGCAGGTGTACATACAAAACAAGCTACCACTAACCTCAAAATCAATTTTGGTTAAGTGAAAGTACGTATCTGAAACCCATCCACCTTTTAATATCTACCTTCTGCTGATTTAAAGAATGCTTAGGAACATCTCCTTTTATATAAATTTTAGGATATTTGCCAAAATAATTATGTGATGCATAGACAACAGATGGAGTGATTTGCGTTTGTTGTACTTAGTTATATTTTAAAGTCATCAACTTCTTCCCTTAAAGAGACAGTATGATGTAAAGTTGCCTTTTTGAGCTTTACCTCATGTTATAATGTTATTCCCTCATCAAAAACATACATGTTGTGTTGCTTTTATTCTTTCATGCATGCTTCAGCAACCCTTTAATCTCCTGTGGCAACAAGTCTGCTATTCAAATAGCCTGGGTGGAGGTAGCGCCGCCTTCGAGGCGCAACTCCTCTTCAGAGCTGCAGTTTCCAAGATTCTGCCTCACAGAAGCAGATTCTCAACTCAGCTTCAGATTAACAAACATCTGATGGATCTGCGCATCTGCTGAGCTCATTATACGAGCTACTTTTCAGTGCTACATTGCTAAAAAACATTGTTAAAGGGCTAACAACTGAAAGTAACATAGTTACTTGATTGTGCTATAAAATGACACCAAGTGCCTGGAATGCACATAATATTGCTGCTTTAATGCATAAAAATTGCTCAACAAACATGGTCATGGTTGAGACATCGCTTCATGCTAATTCAGCAGCATACATACAGCTGAAGTCAGATTCTTTACACTCAGTCACATCAGGTTTGTTAAAACAAAATCGTTGTAGAATTATTGGCTAATTATTGAATAAGGGAGGAAAAAATGAATTTAGAAGGGAACCGAAGGACAGGAATGGAGTTTACTGAGTAAACAACTGAGTTTTTCAAGGCCTTGACATTTGACTGCAGAATGTGAGATGTGAGGAAGCAAAATGCAAAAAAAGAGAATGCAATTTTCTTTTTACTCTGAAGGTAGAGTAGTCTGAGAAGACCCTTGAAAGTTTTCTAACAGTCCATCAGTCGAACTTTTTTCAACTTCAAAACCAAAAATGTACTGTTTTTTTTTTACTACTCTTTTGACATGTAGTCATTAATAAGATGAAATACATGATGAATAGAAAGCCTTGAAAATTACTTTCAAAAGAGCAGAAGACTGGAAAAGCTAAAAATAAAAGAAAAATAAAAGAATAAATATCATTTACATTCATATAAGTTCCAAAAATCCCTTTTTATCAATTTAAATTTCTCAGTATAACACATTCTTTTCACACAATGTGCCTAGATTCTAAAATGTTTAATATCAATTCACTTTTATACAGTTATCCCAAACTGAATGTAGATAAACCAAAAAGGAGTAATTTTGTTCAAGTTATTTTTAGAAAGTAAAATGGTTCACACATACATTTTAGGAGAATATCATTAAAGACCTGGTTAAAATGCCCATCATATGCGAAAAATGTGTGAGGTATCACACTATATTTCATCAGCTGGCCTACATGGAGTTTAAGATGCTGCACCTTCCTCCACTTACAGTTACTTATAGTTGCTCATTTTATCTTCAGAAGTTCAGACATCTATGGCTGTAACACTTAATTGGGTTTGTGAAAATTATTATAAAGTCATTCTGTGATGGCTCTGTGGAAGGGGATCGTATGTTTGCACAGTTAGCATTGTTGAATTGCAGTTTGTAGCCCCTGGATGCAAATCCTACTTGGAATTTGCATTTTCTCCTTTCTCCTTTTCTCCGAGTATGCTGGCCTCCAACCTCAGTTCAGGATTGTTTGGTAACTAATTACTCTACATTGCCCTTGTATGTAAGTGCAATGAGAGCAATGTAGGTACCAAACCCACGCCTGCTTCGAGGCAACACTGCTAACAACCTCCTCACTGTAAAGCCCATTTTCATCAAAACAAGGCAGACAAAATCAAAGCACAAGCAGAGACATGTTGTAAATTCTTACCTTTCCAATTTTTTAAAAGCTCTTCTGTGGATATTTCACTTTTATTAAATCAATTTTTCATTTGGTCCTTGATGTAAGTTTAATAAAAAATGTCCTATTTTACAGTTTTGTTTACAATCCCTGTTTGAATTTCAGTTTCCTCCGCTTGTGTGTCTTTTCTCACTTTACCATCTACTTCCATTCTGGCTTGTGTCTCGTCAGCCTTTGGCTGTATATATAGTCCCAAGTTTTTGTCTTTTTTGGGAGTCAGTCTGTTCTCCCTGTTTATTGTCTGATCCATTCTTGTCTGCCACACACTTATGTTTGCTTCCATCCACCGTGGTGCAACTTGCTTTTGTTTTCTTCTTCCTACAACATTTGCATCTCAACTTCTGAACATACAAGTTAATTTTTGCTCTGCAATTCTATGATATATTTACCAACATGCACAGAGCACATGAAACAAAAAAAGCTAGAAAATGTGTATTTTACCAGTGGACAGATTTGGTGTTGCCAGTTTTGAGACTACTAATCATTTGATTATAGGTGTTTAGCCAAATAAGCAAAAGTGATGCCTTTAAGTTCTTCATCTGTCAATCAGACTGTTCATTAATGTATTATTTGTTAGTTAAGTGGTACAAGTATGTTACTGGGTATTGTGTTATTGTTGTGTGCACCACACTGAACACACAAAATCAGAGGAAGGAAAAAAGAGGAGTGATTGAGAAGATAGGAAAGAATATCCATACCATAGCTAAAGATGAAAAGACAATCTCCGTGCAGCATCAGGCTCCTTTGACCAAAGCTGTCATTATTATCAAAGAACAAACTTCATAGAATTGTATCTTTTATGGACAGAGAAAAACACAACACCAGGCTAAGGTGCCTTGTGGGCTCTTTGTGTTCTTTCTGTTCTGCATACTCTAGCTACTGACTTACCAAACTGACTGCAGTGGGGCAGGAAGTCTACATAGCTTCGCATTTATTATTAATGTAAATATCATAAACAGTTATCATAACAGTTACCATGATTATTGATATCATTCGATTCTGCACTTATAACGCTACACTAAAAAGAAGTTACAGTGTAACAGCAAAACAGGTTTGTTTTGCTTTTGTTTGAACATTCCAGGTGAAAACAGATGATTAGCAACTGGTTCCCCATCATTGTTTTTTCTAATAGTCTAAGAAGACCATATTCCACAAGATGTCATTGTTTTTTTCCTCCAAATAACAACATCAACATTCTAAAGACAATGATATCAAAAAAGATCAAAAGATAGAAAGTCAAGTCAAGGATACCATCCAAAACCATTAAAGCTGAACTACAACCTCTTTTCTGACTATAACATTCATCACATTTTGAACATTAACGAGCTCAGTGGCCGACTACTCAGGAGGGGTTCGCTACTGACAGAAAACCCATGAAAGCAAGACAAAATGCATATTGACAACCCTATAGTTTCACAGCAGTTTTATGCTTATGGACAAATCTTTCAAAGAGAAGAGCCCCATTACTGATGTCAAACATGTAGGCTGCTCAGTTTTGTTCTGAAGGAACAGCAGTGAGACATTGAATCTGTGGAGCGTTCAGTGAAGTCCAAAGCACCTTGGAGTGAAACATTTCACCCAATATCAGAAATCACTGCATCATAGTTCAACAGCATGTTTTGTTTGTCCCCCACTGGGGAAATTTCTTCATGTCAGCAGCAAAGGGACATGCAAATTAAAACATGCAGACAAGCACAATAAAATAAGCAATAATAATAAAGAATGGGAAAAGAAAAAAATTATATTTCTGACCAAAGCAGATTCTTATACAAATGTATTCAATAAAACTGATGAAATTTAGCTTTTTATATTTTTTCCTGAAATCAGCACATGTACAAGAGTATGAAAATCTGTGTAAAGAATGGCAGGAATAATACAAAAAAAATAAAATAAAAAACTTCCTTGATTTGTTGGGATCTGTGATTGTTGTACAGTCTAACAGCTGCCAGGAGGAATGATCTGGGATATCACTCCTTTCTGCTTTTAGGATGCAACAGCCTATCACTCAATGAGTTCTCCACTGATGCAATGGTATCATAAGAAACATTGTCCAAGAGTGATGTTATTTTTACCACCACCTGCCCAGAATCAAAGGAATATCCTACGGAAGAGCTGGCATTCCTAATAAGTTTGTCCAACCATTTCCTCAGACAATTAAAAACACTAGAGAATGGTAAAATGTAAAAATGTATATATACTGATTTAAAAATGTATATATACCGATTTATTCATATCCCTCCATGGGACCAAATCTTAATCCTGTTAAATTTCAAAGGAAAGACTAGGAAGCTGCAGTGAGGAGAAGAGACACCTCAATCCCAAGGCAGCGTGAGCAATTTGCTGAGGAAATGAGGGTCAAAATGCTGGAAAATGCACATTTCTACCCACTGTGAAGTGCAGAGATCACTTGTTGGCAAAAATTGCTGTACAAAAGCTACAAAACATCCAGAAGAGTACCACCTTTTATGTCAGTGCCATTCTCATTTCTTTAGTCATATTGCATAAGTTCAGGTTAAATTATTTCAGTTTCAGGTTCTTTCAGGGAAAGTTGTGCTTTGCTTTTTTGAAGGGTACCAGCACACTTGTCTATCTTTGTATGTTTAGCGAGAACAGGTTTGAGCTCGGGGATATCTAAACCCACTTTAACCTCAGCTAGAAGTTGGTGTGCAGCTTCTGCTCTGTGAAGAGCGTTGACGAACAGAGCGACTGGTGTGGAGGCTGAACAGAAGCCTTCAGTTCCCCAGAGCCAGCTGGGCTGCTGGCTACAAGCCCTGGCAGTATCCTCCCAAATGATGCTAAGTCAAACATATTCACAGGAAGCACACACACTCACACAGCTGGAGAGAACTGGTCCATGCAGGTGCACTGATTTGCACATCTGCATGCTGTGAGAAAACACAATCAGAAAGAGTTTTGGAAATGAACACATAATGTGCACCAAAATTCAAACAAACAGAGTACGAGAGGCACCCACACACACTCCCACACAATCTAAACTGCTGAACAGATTTGAACAAAGCATCAGCAGGCTCAACTTTTTAAACATATTGCGGTTAAATTATTTGTCATAGAATGGTCAGTTATACACCACTGTAAATCTTCTCAAAGCCCATTAGTTGCATCAGTAGATGGGGGTACATGCAGCAATGGCGCACAAATATGAATTGTAAAAAAAAAAAAAACTTCAATGTGGACTTGCATGCTTTAAAAGGAACAAAAAATACCAGTGTTAATTGTGGCATTATCATATACAAATTAAAAAATAACTTATCTTTGCACGCAACATGGAGTCTATCAGTGGAGCTTGGAAAACAATTATTTTCAGTCACTGTTTGAAAAGGAGTGCTACTAATTTATCAGCTTTGCGCCTTTGTAGTTTTGATAGCTTCATACCTGCTGTCTGCCGTGAGGTGGACCAGCTAATTCAAACACTGTTGGGGACATATTGCACCCGCTTTGGCCTCACACAATTTAAAGTAATTTATCAACATTTTGCTCATACATTTACAATAAGGGAATATAATTTTATGATTCAAGTAAATAATATCTACCAGCAGGAGGGGTCATAATACACTAGATTTCTTCAATCTCAATGTACATCCAAACCAAAAGAAATTGGAAAGTGTTGGAACACAAAGTTTTATGCACTTAAGCTACTCTATAGTGTTTTGATAACAATTATCTCAATATTTCTTGACAATAATAAATTATGTAGACACTAAGCTGACACTGCATAGTTTGATTGCATCAGTATGAAATGGTTTGTTTGAAGGTAAGAAACAGCAGTATGCAGAATCAAGTTAGATAAAATGTTATGTAAAATAACATTTTATCTAAAATACCTGAATGTTATTTTATCTATCAAATTAAAGCAGTTTTTGAAAATATATGAACAGTTCTAAAACCAAACCAGTTTTGACCCCAAACCTTTTGCATCACAGTAAGTCCAACTATATGTCTCCAAATCAACAAATAAATGACTCCATGAGCACGAGAGGAAAATGTTTTTTTTTTTTTTTTTTGAATGACTTTGCCAGAGTCTGGAACTAAATCTGAAAGAAATTCTGTGGGATCACTCAAAAAATTTAACAAAAAATATCTTTACAATCAAGGCGATTGGGAGAACTTTTGCAAGATGGTGGGCAAATGTTAAGTTTAGACTTGTGCATGCAGTCTACTATGTCTATTATTCTTTTTTGATCTGCTTGTTTTCACAGCTGAGTTGTACAGGAAAAGCCACATGATGTTTGGACTTTTTTGAGCCACTATATGATTTTCTCTGAAGCCTCTAATTTCTGAATCTATTGTTTAATTATATGTGGAAAATTAATTAGTTTAAATGCAGCTGAAATGTTGTTTGGTCCAATACGGAATTAAAAACCTTGTGTTGAGCAGTTTCACTCTATCACACTGTGTCACTCAATATTTTTTCTAATTGCAGATAACAAACAATAAATGGGTTAAATTGACCTAATTATTTGTTTATGCTTTATGTATTAAAAATTATGTTTTTTTAAAATTACCAACACCAACAAAAAATAATCAGTTTTTTCTAAAAGGTAGAACAGCATTTTTAAAAACTTGTATTTTTTTTACTATCTTTTTTTGACATATTTCTAAAGTGAATTCATGTTATTTGAAATGTCAATGATGCAAATCCAACCATCCTTTTGCTCCCTTTAGTAGAAGGAACATTTATTTTTAAAAGCAAGGCTTTTTAATGTACAGTGCAGAAAGAAAGAAGTACACAGCCATGGTCAAAAAAGCACACACACCTTCAACTCTAGAGCTTCAGAATATAAATAATTTTGTCTTTAGAAAATAATTTAAATCTGGCCTTAAATTTACAAAACCACAAATCTAACATTACAAAACCCAAAAGAGAAAGTCAAAATGAAAAAAAAAACTAAGTGTAAAAACAATAGCTATGTCCAAAATGTTTATTTAATGTACCTCATTGCAAGACATGCGACAGGTGAATGTGTTTGTGTGTGTACACACAGAAACACTTTTCAGTTACTCGTTGTCTGCATGCATTTGAACTGTGAGAGGAAACAGGACTACATTAGGAAAAAACCCCTGAAGCAAATGGAGAACAACGAATCTTGAAGGAGAATGGCCTCCACTGAGATCTGAACCCAAGACCTTATTCCTGTACAGGCTAAAATATACGAAATACTATAACTCAGGAATTTATTTTACTTTTTTTTCCACAATATGAAGCGTTTGGTATGAGTTTAAATCATTTTGCAATTTTTAACTCATACTTAGGAGATAAAGAGCTAATTTAAAACCCCTTATCATGTAGCGGAAAGCCTGTGTTCCGTTTTTCCATTGTATTTTCCGGAGGTGAGGGTTAATGGGTTAAATAGATCTACTTGCTCTAACTTGGTTCTTCAATCTTATAGCCTACATGACTGTAAAAGTATTCACAACTGTTTATCATGATTCAAACAAACTTACATTTATTTTTATTTGGGCTTTGTAAATGCCCATAAATGGGGAGTGGACCTAAAATTATGTTGTTTCAAAATGATTAAGCAATTAAAAATCTGAACAGTGTGGTAGCCATTTTCTGCTCCCCTGAGTCAGTATTTAAATTTATAGAGCCATCTTCTACTGCTATTACAGATGCAAATCTTTCAAGAGCTGTCTTTAACTGTTAAGCACACATAGAAACTGTCAGCAGCAAAGGGACATGCTTCTTTGCAAATATGCAAAGCATGGAAAGTGCCTAAGTACATTTTTTCAAATCTTCAAATTGTAGGTTGAATTTAGGTGTAGACTTTAACTGGGCTAATTTATACAATAATAAATGCTTGTCCACTTAGGCAACTTAGCTTAATTGTGTGGAGTGAAATTTATTTAGCTGCATCAGAGTAACGGGGCTGAACACAAAACAGTGAAAATCATGTAGAATTTCTGTGTAACTTTACGATTATGTGTAGAGGTTTATCACAGAAATCCTGCTAAAATAAAGAGATATTTGTGGAGTTATGTTTGTTTTTGAAGCTTTTAGAAGCTCTGAGCTCTAATTCACATTGTAATGTAAGCTGCAAACGTGTTTCCTTTTTCCCATTTGACATGATTATACAAAAGCTCACTTTCTTTTGTAATATGTAATGTTGCTAAATGTGGAAAAGTTCAAACAGTATGAAAACTTTTGAGAGGCACAGATAAACACCACATTAACAACTCATTGTGGTTATTTGTCATTTTTGTTGGTTTGAAGACCCTCTATTAATCTAGTGAGAGCCAAAAATCCACAGCAAGAAACAGAGATGGAGGAGGGAGACCTTTCTTGGCTTCCTTTACTGCGACTTTAATGTGACATTTATCTGTCGTTCTTGCCCTTCATTACTTGCCTCAGTAAAGGTCAGGCTCATGCATGCGGCCCTTCTCAGGTGTTTAGGCCCCCTACTACATTTTAACATGTGCTTCCCAGGAGTTCATACCGAAATAACCACATCATTACCACATGTTTGCATGCTGACTAGAGATTTTTGACTTAAAACAGGTGCTTAGATTCCCATGACTCTCAGCTCTTTCGCTCGACTCTGCGACCTTGGCTTCCAGATGAAACGCAAAATTTGCTCAGCATCTCCGAGCAACAGTCCAGACCTTTTTATTTTTTTACTTAGCCCTGTAAAGATTTTTGTCTCTGGTTCTGGACTGGCTTGATGCATGAAATGTGACAGTTTTAAACAATGTCCTGGATTCATCAGAGTGGGGTAGCGCTACTGAAGCACTGAATCTAACTGCAGTTAGATTCACTGCTTCTGAATACATTGTCAATCTCAATCTCTTGAATAGGCTTGGCTTTGGTTTCTCCTGAAGGTTCCAGTTTTTCCAATTGTCTGTGTACCTTTTTAAACATACTTTATCATTCTACTCTACTTGAACACAGCACTTTGTGAGCTCCATCTTCTTCAGCCTAGAACTTTAGATGATCCACCTTGTGGAGGGAGTATGACTGTCTGCTGGACACATATAAAAAATAATGCTATCATTATTAACTGTAATATTTATTATTATACTTTCTGAGAAACACATTTTGGGCTTTTGTTATGAGCACATTCACCTATAACAAGGTCCTAATAACAACTAATAGCCTTGGCTTACAATTATGTTTTATAATACCTGTAAATCCTGTACTTTATAATATAAATTTGCTAATATAAATTGCTAATACATCTGAGAAACTTAAAGTACATGCAATATTCTTTTAGCTCTAGGTTGGCATTAGGTTAAAAACTATGCTATATTTTTTAAACCTACAAATGGAAATAAAAAATAATGATTCAACAAATGACTACGGGTTTCCTACATTAATTTTTTTCTCGGCTCGTAAAAGCTGCAGACCCCTCACCTTAATCAAAAGAAATAATCTGAATAAATATTATCAAGTGTGCTTCTTTTTCAACTTTTTGAATTGAATTAGTGAACATAATTAACCTAAGGTATTATTATTTACTGAGATGCACCTTTGAAAGAGGAAGGACTGGGGCTTTTCAACACTAGTTTTCAGGATGGCTTTGTGATGGTGGTGAAGGAGGAGGAGGAGGAGGAGGGAGTGTTGATGGAGGCTGAACTTCCTGTCTGTCTTTTTTGTATCAGTGCATTGAGAAATAAGTGAGCGCGGTGAAAGGAGCGCATTCATTCAGGAGGGACCTTGACTGGCGCAGCCACAGCCTGGAGAAGGAGTGATTCAGAAGCATCGCTGAGCGAGGAGCAAAAAAAAAAAAACAGAGGAAAACGAGGGTGCATAACAGCAATACATAGTGAACATAAAAAACACGGATTTTTTTTTTTTTTTTTTTTAATAGATGAAAACTTCTTAACTCCCACCCTAAACCTCGCGCGTCTCCCCTCCCTTCAAACTCACTTCAACTTTGGATAAATCGACTTTCAGCAGATTTCGCGAATGCGCCGAGCGCGCAGGAACTATTTGGCGATCTTTCTCTTTTTCTGTCGTGCGTATTTACGCCGGTAGTTGCTTTTGTGAGACGGAGCGATCGCTTTGGCCGAGTGGGCGCGTGTTCGTGTGCGGGGCAAAGAGGATCAGCCGGAGCAGTCAGAAGGATGCTGGAAGGCAATGCCTGCAGAAAGAGAGGATGAGATTTGTCGAAAGGCGCTGGAACTGCTCTCCGACCTGTGTTCAAAGGGAGAGGTGCAGGACGACAACTGTCTGGATTTCATCTACTACTTCAGGGACCTAGCCAGACCGCGCTACACGGACTCAGGTCAGGCTCTGTGATGCAAAGCCTTTCACTGTAGTTACTGTTCAGTCAGAATCAAGTCTATATTATGTCATTAAAGAGGGAGTTGGTAGCGCTATTTGAGAAGATGTTTTAACAAGAGTGAAGCTTTTTTTATTATTATTTATTTCAACAGCTGCGTTGCACTATAATGCGAGAGACCTTTTCCTCTTTAAAGAAACAAAATGTAACATTTAAACAGACGACACCTGTTCTACTTGATGTTTTAATATTTAAAATTGAATCGCACAATAACACTTTAATTGAATTTCTTTTTTTTTAATCGATGGTCAGTTTAAGAAAGGAGGACAACCCCTGATTTTCTGATGTAAAAAGTAAATAAATAAAACAAAATAAATAACATACACCAGCAGTTTTTGCACGTTCCAAATTCACTAGCAATTCAGAAGTTTAAGCTGTAAAGTTGTTGCTCAGATCCTTTAGATCCACTGGATTTAGATCGGAGTGTGTGAGCAACCCTTTCCTTCACATCGGCTGGATAGAACTGCTGGTTTTATTTGCTATTCACTCAGCCAGACTGGAAAAGGGAGAAAGAGAGAGAGAAGCAGCCCCACCCATTACCAATCACAACTCCCAGCACTATAGATCAACAATGTGAACCACTAGGATTCATTTTAAATCCATTGTACAAACCTAGGGGTACTGCTTGACATAAAACTATAATGTGCCTCTCACTATAAATGAAATCCTAGTTTTTCTTTTAAAGAGGCAGTATTATGTAAAGCTTTACATCTTGATATAATGTTATTCCCTTATCAAAAACATATCTAGAGTTTCATGAGTGTTTGATAAATCCTTTAGTCTCCTTTGGCAACCATTAAGCTGTGCAAAGCGCCTGGGTGGACTGAAAGCTGCCTTTGAGTTGCAGCTCTTCTTCAGAGTTCAGGATCTTGCAGGTTACAAGATACTGAACTTCCACACCACAGAGCACCCCTTCCCCACAACTCCCTCGCTCAGCTCTTTCAGACTGAGCGGGGGTCATTTAGCAAACAACTGGTGGAACTCTGCTGAGTTCATTATATGAGCTACTTATAAGTGCAAAGCTAGCAAAAACGTTTTTAAAGGGTGAATAGAGGAGCGATGTTGTGACGATTGTCTGAAGGCAGAGTTTCAGAATAAGTGGGAATTTTTAAAGAGACAGACACCCAATTCCAAGGTGTTAAATTACCAAGTCAAATTTCTTATGAGTCAAATTTGTTGTATGGTATTTTTTATAACAACTGAATTTAACAGTTGCTGGATTGTACTATAAAGTGGCATTACGTGTCTGGAAAATACACACACCACTTTAAAGTCACATTAAATTGATAAGAATATGTTTTCCAATGAGACTCTTTTCTCAGATAAAAAAAGTACCTTAAAATAACATTTAAGCAGGTATTAAACATACCTATCATTAAGCCAACATTTCTGTATTAAATTTTGTGTTGTCTTCACAGTAGTTCAGATTACCCACCCTTTTGTAGAGTCCTTGGAGGGGTTGCTTGAGAGCACTTCTCCTGGGAACTCCCTTGTTCTGCTGGGGAACTTCAATGTTTATGTGGGCAATGATAGTGAGAACTGGAGGAGTGTGTTTGGGAGGAATGACGCCTTCAATATGAACCCAAGTGTTGTTTTGTTATTAGACTTCTGTGCTCATTATGGAGTCTTCATAGCAAACACGATGTTCAAGCAAAAGGCTGACCATCTGTGCTCTTGGGACCAGGACATCTTAAGTCGCAGTTTGATGGTCAACTTTGTTGTCGTCTGAACTATAGAAGCATGTCTTAAGCCCTCGGGTGACGAGAGGGAAGTGGTGCGCCATCAGCACTGTTTATGGTTGGAATGGTGTGCTGCTGATCTTAACTTGGAACGTCACGGGTCTGTGGGCAGAATCCTTCAAAGATTAGATTAGATCTTCTAAATTTGAAGACATTTAACAGATCCCTAACATATTCTCTGTCATTAATTAGTAAATAGAAATACTTTGTAGAATTCTAACTTACCTAACATAAGAGAAGTTTGGTCTGCTCAAAATTTAAGTTGATTGTAAAAATATTTTGCAACTAAGACCACCATCAAATATATCTAAATTAATCTATAAAAAATGAATGGAAATAGTTGTACTGAAGGACTTGATAGATGCAGTGCATGTCTACATGTTTTGTTCATTTTACTATTTCCCCCTTATTAAATTGTTACAAGCACACCCTTTAAAATTTTTACAATCCATTATTAAACATGTGTGTTGGAGAGGAGGTTCAAGCTATCAGATTGGTTCCCCAGAGACAGTATGACCCACTTCCTCTTGCAGACGACAATTAATGTACTCACATACAAGGTTTGATTCCAAACAACCAATTTTCCCTCTGATCATTGTGGGAGAGGCTGGAGGTTAGCAGTGATACTCAATATTTCTGTTGTTTCTCATTTTGGCAGCTGTAAGAATCTCAATTTGGACCTTGTGCAGCTGAGGACAAAATAAGTGGCTCACAGAAAAAAAAATAGAGTCCCCACAAAGGACAGTTTTCTGCTAGCGTCTTTTAGTGTATACTATGAAATAGAATCATTTGAATTGTTTATTGAACAGTTTGGTTAAACTGATATTATATAAATAGTAGGAAAATACAATTTATTGAAAATGATCCTGACTTACAATCCCCAAAAAAAGCTGATGAGAGGAATTTAAACAGTTTATGTTTGATTAGCTTTATATCAGTCTGGGCATATAATTGAAATTGAACAACTGAATGATTGAAATTACCTCTTTCTACTTCGATGAACCTATTACCAGTAACAACTTCTCACGTTTAAAATGCTGAACTGCAGCTCCTGAGGAGATTATTAGATATAGCGGTCCATCACTTTTTTTTTTTTTTTATAGCTCAGGGCCAGGTTGTTTTGGTCGGCTTTAAACCCCTCATCAGGAATGTAATCATTTGAAAACAGCTTTTTTGTTTTTACTCAGTTTCTCTTGGTTTAATTTAAAAGACTTACTGGGTCAATGAAGCCTGGTATGAGACCTTAGTCCAGTTTCTTCAGCAGTGACTTTCTGTGGCTTATTCTCCTTGCAAAAGGTGTCATGACTACTGAACTACTGCCAGTAGTGCAAAAGTATGATGCGGCTTCCTATCCCTCGCCCAATAGCATGCCTAATCACCCTTCTTTGAAACCTGAGCTGGTTAATGGATGGATGAATGAATGAAAGCTTTTCCCCATTTGCTGGGTAAGAAAAAACATTTAGAATTTGGAAAAAATTTTGATATTTGTTGATTTTGAAATTTGCTCTCAGTGAACGAGAACTATCTGCATTTTTAACAGTCGCTTATTTTATTGTATAAAGAAAAGATATTAAACAACAATCATGAAAAACTGCAACGTGTGCAAAGTAGCATTTGCATTTCACTGTGTAAAATAACGGATACATGCACACAAGCAAGAATTCTGGCTCTAACTGATTGGTGAAGTAATTACACACAGATTACAATCAGTCGATACTGAATCTTCCAATACAAACCAAATCTGTTCACAAAATCGGTTCATTACATTCTAACCTCTCCACCTAACATGTGGTGAAAATTGCAGAACAGTTGCATGCAGCCCAACTCCACTTATTAAACATTTAAAATCTGTGGTCAATTGTAATCAATTCACCTGTGTACTGTGAAAAGTGAATATGTCTTTGCTGCTGTGAAATTTGTAAAACTGTATTACTACTGTACCACTATTTTTATGTGGGTGCTTGCTACCCACATAAAAAAAAATTCCATTGATAGAACTTCACAATGCCACCTGCTGTGGGTGCTACGATTGGTGGCACAATCACAAAGTCTGCTTTCTTGCCCATATTTTCTAGTTTCACAATTACTGCACATTTTTAGTATGCCTCTAGGAAACTTTTGTACTATTTTCAGGTTGAAATAGATTATTTATGTCTACTGTACTCTATAAATATGTTCTTACACGTGTAAACTTAAATAGATACGGACTGTGGCTGTAAAAATGATTGAACTCAGTGGCTAAGTCTGTCTTTGCTTTTCCCTAAAATGTGTCTGATTATTTCAGGCTTCTGGTGCAGCTTCATTCAAGATGTGCAAAGCAAATTCCATGATGGTTTTCACAAACATTTGCTCAGTTTCTCTGTTTGGAGATGAAATAAGACATTATGACAGCTATTTTTATGACCCCAACTTGTTCTGCTGAAGTTGATTTGTTCAATGGCTTTTTGGACATAAAAAAAAGCCTGCAGTTACAAAATTTGAGGTACGATTTGAGCTACTATTATCTCACAAAACACATAATTTGCTGAGTCCAATCAGCATCGTTTTCAAAGTGTAGGCTTGTTCTTTTTTCACTTGATTGGAACATTTTCAAACAGCTAACTAGGTCGGTGTTACTTTGATGGCAGCATAGACAGAACGGTGTACCGACTAAGATGGTGTCTGGGCACTGTGTGCAATGCTAGACCACTATACCACTCAGAGCCAGAATTGTATATGTCCTCAATGATTGACTGTATCAATCCTTGTCCTAGATTCAATGATTGATACAGTTACAATAGTGACATGTCAAAGTACTTTTTTTTAATTTGGTACATCTGCTGAAATCCCCATAACACCATGTGGCTTTAAAAATGCTCCACCATCACCAGTCTATGTACCTGATATTGTAACTTATCTGGTTTCATATCAAGATAAGTCAAGCTGCCCCAGTTGATCTGTTTAAGAAAATTTGCAACATGAGTGTCAAAACTAATATATCTTATTAGTATACTGGTATATACCACACGTAACAGTGTTCCATTTATTATTTGTTGTTTCAGATTTTTCGAGAGAAAAACTAGTTATAAAATAAATAAATAAGGCTTTGAATAACTAACTGAGACCAAAAAACATCAAACTTTGACATGGGGAAGGTTGCTGCTGGGAAAGTAACTCATGTGACTTAAACTAAACAGATTAAAACTGTATGCAGTATTTGCACTGCCAAAAGTACCATATTTTCTTCTATCCTGTGTAAAAAGTTGAAATAACATAACTTGTCTGCTCAAACTTGTAGCTTGCTGCATCTATAACTATACAGCATGATGATTTTAAGTGTTAAACAAGTTTGTTTCATATTCTATCAAGCAGAACAGATTGAACCAAATCACACATGAGAGCAATGTTGAAATTTAAATGTTGAAAGGCAAAATCACGTTCATTTCTTGGTCTCTGAGTTGGGAGATTGATTAAATGCCGAGAGAAACAGGTTTGGTTTCATTACACCCTTGATTGCATTTTGGAGGTATCGTTGCTCGGCAACATGACATTATTGGATATTTGGTTTAGAAATCTTCAAGCCTCTGGTGATGTTCTTGAGTGAACCCAATAAAGTTAATGACTCCTCTCTCCTCTCCTCTGCTCTCTTAAAAATGTCTATGAACGTATGTACAGCTCTTATCTTTCAGCTGTTTGTAAAACATGACTGCCATTCAAAGACCCTTACATCGCTGTGTTCTTTTCCCTCAGTCTCTCTGTGCCTGTCATTGACCCACAATTGACTGGGCTGTAACTATTTCTTGAACTGAAACATGTTTTGACCACAGAAGATTGTTCCAATTGGAAATAGAAGCGTTTAATGAGATAGCCACAGGCAGCAACTTGACCTGGGTCTGTACGTGATGCTTGACCTTGTAGAAAACAACAATTCTATCATAATCATTGGCTTTCTCTCTTATCTGCTTGGAATAACAGTATAACCATAAGGTTGAATCATTTACTGATTAGAATGTTTATGGAATACATGCCAGAGTATCTGTCAGTATTGTTGCCTCAAAGAAAGAAGGTCCAATGTTCAAATCCAGGCCAGGGATTCCTGTGTGGAGAATATCTCTGTGTATGGGTAGGTTTTCTCCTGGTACTCTGGTTTCTTTTCACAAGTTAATTGGTCACTCCATAGGCTCACACATATTTCGTCTGAAGCCGAACAGTCAACCCACAGTCATGTGGTTTCGAACCGTTCATATCCGCACACTCCTTTCATACAACAGCGCAGACCCCCTAAGGGACATTGCGCCCACTTCAGTATGCATCACGCAACAACCCTTGTGTGTTTCTCTTCTTTCCGTGAATCCCGTTTTGCTCCTGCAAAACTGTTACGAAAAGAGTGCCACACATTTCTGCAGACAGAAATTGTTAATGGTAACATCCATTAACAATGATGTTACCATTTCCATCAAGGAGTTATTAGCCATTTGTCTGTCTTACTATTATGGTATTATTTAGTGAGGAATTGGACAAATGTACATAATTCCTTATCACATCAAATAAACATTCCTCAGACTTATCCATCTCTCCTGCAGATACAAAAACCTGATTTCTGAAAGATTCCAGCAAATAGAATAAACTATTAGAGCTAAGTTTGTGCAGTTTTGTGCTGTTAAAATTTCAAAGCAAAGTAGAGCACTTTGGCCTGTTTTGGAGCTCAGAAACGAAAGCTGCAAAAAGAACAGTTTTAATGGCATAAAGCAGCCCAAACGAAGCACAAAAAGAGTAGACCACTATGGTTTGTTGTAGAGCAAATGGGGGGATGGTGACCTATGGATGCCATAAAAAATGTCATGTCTACACGTTTACAGTCAACAATAGTCACCCCACTGTTGCCAACTCAACAACATTTAACACAAAAAAAAATTGAATGGGCCAAGATCGGAATCAGCAGGTCGGGTTTTTAAAGATTTGTAATCAGCGATTGGACAGAAAACTTTGATATATGAAGTAACCTTCAGGTTGCTTCATATTTTTCCATAATGTGCATTATGGAAAAAATATTTAGACTTTTCCATAATACAGTGTGTTTTTGGAAAACTAAACACATTGCTAATGCAGAAGCACTTTATACCAACTGTAGAGAAAAGGGATGGAGAGTTGATCATTTGGGCTTGTTTTGCAACCATAGGATGTTTAGGACACTGAACCTAAACATCTTGACATCTTGCAGTCAGTGAACAACTAACATGCCATACTCATCTGTATTTCAAAGTATTCTAGAGGCAACTGTGATTCCATCTTAATGGCAGCTGAAGCTTTTCTCAAACTGAGTTATTACCTCAAACAAAGCAGCAAATCTATAATGTTATTCCTGGTAAAGCTGGCTGTGCAATCTATTGGATAACGGATGATCAGAACTCATTGGAAGTCAATGTAATGGATGGATAATGAATCCTACTGAGGCAGAGGGACCATGGTATTCAGTCATGATGTGTTATGTGTGTATCACAGAGACAAAAATGGGGGGAAACAATCCTCTACAAAGAATACGGGAAAAACAACAAAACCTTTAAACCAGAAACATGCCATTTTAGCTGGTATATTGTTAATCAACTGTTTATGTTATAATGAGGTGTAGCGTTGACAATCAAAAATGTAAGCAAATTCTGTTAGGTAGCAATTTCGGGCATAATTTGAATTTACGGAAGAGAAGTAAAGTTTTGCTCGGGTTTAAACAGTCATGTAAAAAGTGCATTATGCCTCACTAGTAAAGTCATGTATTACTCCTTCTGAACATGTTTTCATGTGGAACAGTTGAATGTTGCCATGTTTACTCTCACTTTTGATATAACTCTTTGATGGGTCAGCTTGTGTCATAGGTCATTGTGGTTCCAGTTAATGAAGCTAAAAAACTTACAGAAAAAAGCTATTGATTTATTATGAACATCATAAAATTTAAAATCTAGTGTTGTAGTTGGACTCTAGGCAACCCTTTCTTCACAGACAACAACATGTCTGAGAAAAGCAGATATAAAGAAGGTGAGGAAGCTGCAGCAACCAAAACTGTGCGGACAAAATTGTAAAGGATGTCTAGAGAAAACCTAGATTTCTTTCATCACTAAAATAATGTCCAGGCAGTTGTTTTAAAATGTAGCTGTGCAATATGCAGGAGCACAGCTTGTTGCTTAAAACTATACGTGACATAAAACCACACACAGTAGATAAGTAAATAATGGGGATTGAGTTTTGTCTGGAGTCCAGTACAGATCAATTTAAAATGTCTTAAATAATGTGCTTGCCTAAATGTAAAGATATTAGTTATGGCTTTTTGTATGGAATAAGAAATAGGTATAAGAACCAAAAATGTAAAAATATGACTTACTGTATTTGTCTGAATTTTGGAAAATTCTAAGGCTGACTTTTTTGACAAAAAAGGCAGATTGAGTAATTATGAGAAATGACTGTGAGCTGAATACAATTTTATTTTCCAGCTGATTCAATCTCCAGCTGAAGGACTGGTAAACCAATTGATTATTTATAAAAAAAAAAATGTTGATCATTTGGGCTTGTTTTGCAACCATAAGATGTTTAGGACATTGAACCTAAACATCTTGACATCTTTGTGGAAACAAACTGCATGTGGTTGCAGTAAAATAAAGAAACACAGAAACAAATCTTGCTTAACATTGTAAAGTGGTAGCTGTGTTTGTGCTTTTATTTTAAGAGATAAACATGTGGAGCTGGCAACATAATGAACCCCCAAAGCTAGTGGGGGTGGGATTTTTTTACTTTCTATTTTTTGGCTGTGCATCACAATTCTCAGTTCAAATAAGCCTTAGACAATCATCAGCCACACTAAAACCTGCTGTTTGTGTACACAGTGCCTCATCAAAGGGAGATTTAGTTGAAATCAATAAAAGCAGCCGTTGCTGTGTCAGTTCACTTTGGGGTTTTAAAGTTTTATTAGCTTCAGGGGCAGGAAAACACCTTTAGTGCAGCAGTCCATTTGACACAATATAGAGTAAAATACTACCGCTGGTCTTCTTTTGTGAAAATCTGTTTCACCCTAATGCATCATGATTTTACTGGACTAGCCAAAAGCAAAAAGATGCTCTTCGGGAGTCTTTAAATGACAACCAACCAAGTAATTGAAATTTTCCATTATAGATTGCACTGTTTATATTGATCATATTTAACTATTATTGGTTCTCAGAAAACCTTGATTCTGTTACCATAATTTCTGTACTTATTGTCATATAAAAAGAAGCAACCCAGCTGCAGAGAGTTACTTAGCAAACCTCTGACCTTTTTTTAATTATAATTGTTGACTTCCTTCAGTGACGAATGAGCTTACTGATTAACAGAATTCAATTAACTCAATAAAGCGGAGACCTGACTGTCTTGATTGCACCCTGCAAAAGGACTTCAAAGGAAGAGACACCCAACAGGTTTCAAAAAGACTTTAAAAAGTTAATTGACTCAGACTATTGGATTTTGTGTGGGGTTTTTACCCAAAATAGTGGGCAAAACCATCAACAAGGTAGCAATGGGGATGTTTACTGCGATGCAGGTAGGATTGTGAAACGAAAACATGTCTGCTGAAAATAAAAGCAGGTCGTAATTTTTTATTGTCTCTGTAACAATAAGAGCAAAATTGAATACAAGAGAAATCACAACACTTACGATGTTTTAAAAGTCACTTGCATTCCAATCTGTTCTGTGGCCACAGGTGCACAAAGTTATGGAAAGCCTTCCTGGCCACATGCACATGAACATTTCATGTTACTTTGATGTGACTCTTATGCGTAAACAATGCACAAACAACTCATAAAGCTCAAATATCCATCACTATTTGTCGAATATGTGTCAAAAGTCACATCTAACGCATAAACTATACGTTGCATCATATACATATTGCGCATTTTGCAATGGTGCAAACATCATCTATTTACGTCACTCTCTGGGAGTCTGATTTGGGTCTCTTCTCATTGGCAGTTTCTGATCCTCAGCTAAACCAGTTTATTAAAGAGTGTGATCCTCCCACTCTTCACTGCTGGAATAACCTACTGTTTATCTGTTTCATTGGTAAATCAAATAATTGATAAATAAGATCTAGTTTAAAAGTCTGTTCCACATTTTGATCAATCATGAATTGTTTTGCTGCTGACATGCTGAGTTTTTTAGTTCAGCTGCCTCTTTTAGGCTTAATTATGTGTAATGAAACTCATACCAAGAACTTATTTTTTTTCACAACAGTCAGCATACCATACTGACAAAAATATGAATTAAATGAGCATAGAACGGTTCCTGGCACACCGGTTCCACGTTCACAGCCACCTGCTTTGCTGACAAAGCCAGTGGTAGTTGCTATGGAAACCATTTGACTATCCTAATTTCTACATCTTTGCATTTTAATAACGTGGTTTGAATTTAGATGTATTATCATGGACAAGACAGCCTTACAAAATTTAAGCAATGAACATTGATAATATTATAGTGTTAGTCTGGCATTTTGCACACAACCACTGGATTTAAAGTTATTTCCATTGGAGTTTCAGGTTGCTGAACACTTTATAGAGCTCTGGTAAAGTATTTTAATTTCTCAGTCCTAAAAAAATAGAAGTGCCTAAAACAAAAAACTATCATTGGCTTGGTGTTCTAATGAATTCTGTAATTGATGATGGATGGATGGATGGGTGGATGGGTGGATGGGTGGATGGACAGACGGATGGATGGATGGACGGACGGACGGATGATGTGATTTAAATATATATCAGTATAAACAACCTTTATTCACATTTTTGCATTTGATGTCTTGGAAGAATGCATAATTTCTGGAAACTCAAACCTGTTTTATTTTTAAAATGATATATATTTTTTTCCAGAATTTTCAATGCACATGGGAAATTATCCTCCTTGAAACATTGTGGATGTTCGATGGATCACAAATTTTGGTGCTGCTCAACAGTTCAGATGTTCCTTCAGTTTGTTGAATCTAATTTGGAATGACTAGCAGCAAAGAAAACCATCCAGAGAGACACATACAAGGGGACGCTCTCAGCTCTGAAACCCTTCCCCTGAAAAGCATCTGACCTCAGCAGACTGCCTCAGCCATGGTTTTTAGATGACTTACTGAAAGGCTGCTTCCCAAGAAAGACGTACTGGGGAGCATCATCTGTCTGACTCTACACTGCGCTATTAGCCAGCTGCTAAAGAGGAAAAACCTCTTCTCTGCTAATGGATAACATAACTCATGTTTGATGAGCTCAAATATCCATCAATCATTATGCATCCACTTCTGGATGTGTTGTGAACCCCCCTTTGCAAAAAAGATGCGCAGTAAGGCTAAAGCTTTTATTTTTTTATCTTGTCATGGCAGAATTTTTTTTTTTTCAAATGCAAACCTAACTGGGTCCACATTCATCCACAGTTTTCTACTCAGGTTCAGAATGCTTCTCGACTCTATTGCTTCTGTTTCTTTTGACTTTAGCTCCAGTCGTCATTCAGATAAAACAAAGTTTATACTAATAAGCTCCAGAGTGAATGACATGGTGGAAGTTTCACTAATAGAAGGGACTCATTAATGCATGTGATTGCACTTAATTGATACCAATTTTCTGTGATGCGATTTACAGTCTAAATGAAGTATGGATTATGGAAGAAATACTAATGTGTGGGTGACCATGTCCAGAAACATGCATATAAAACCGAATTGTTTTAGTTTAAATAATATTTTTTTTTATTTTTGGGGAGTTAATTTGAATCTAATTTGATTAAATTTAGCTGGCTTGACAACCAGTGCAGAGAAAATCCTAGTTCTTGACTGTTGTTTGCTGTAATAGATCTGGATATATCTTTCCTCCTCAAACATAATATAAATAAGTAAACTGATCTGTTTAAGATTTATTAAAAGGAAACACCATGAATGATGTGAAATTCTTACGTCCTAGAACAAAAAAAGTCTCTATAATTTTTGGCTTTAAAATAAATGTGCCTCAGTGCTGCACCCTGGTGCCTGTCAGTGAAACACTGAATTCCTTAGGTGGACAAGGACTCGACAATTAAGGAAATTTCGGGATAAGTTCCAAGAGTTAATGTAAGCAATTCTTAATCAATTACAAAGCAAAATGTCACTTGTCATGATGCAGAGAATCTGTCCCAGCGGTGGAACTTCAGCTTAGTCCACTTGTGAGTCAAGAGAAGCCGCAAACCAGGAACCAAACTGCAGTTGTTATTCTCTATGCTACACCCCTTGTAGGGGGTGTTACTCCAAAACCTTAAGCCTCTATGATGTTCAGCACTTAGGTGTGTGTATGTGTAAGCTTGCAGCTGTGAACGTGTATGCAGGCTAAAAAGCACTTCCTCTATGATTATGAAATTATCTTTGTACTCAGATGAAAGGTTAAACTTACTATCCCAATCTCTCTTACTATATCAAAATAAACATAACCAAAGCATTTTAGTTGGTTAATATTTACTATTTTAGATTGATTAAGGTGTTTTTATTAGTAATCCATAACTTTCTGTTTAAAACAACTAAACATTTTACAAACAAAGTTGGACAGGCACCAAGTATTTCCTCCATGCCACCATACACAGCGTTAATTCTACTCACAGTTAACTCTACACCTGTTGTATAAGAAGGCTTTTTCTGTCCTACAATCACAGACGAGTAAAGTTTTTGAAACTCTGCTGGATCGTTAGCTGTGACAATGTGAATTGAGACTAAAATTATGCTTTTCAAAAAGTACTCCAGGTAGGTCTTGTATAAAAGTAATTTTTAATAGAAAAGCATCTTATGTCAGTTGTAAAATATGGTGGAGGGTATGTGATGCTGTAGGTCTGTTTTTCTTCCAAAAGGCCTGAGAACCTATCATTGGAAATGGATTATTGTGGTCCATCAGAATTATGATCCAAAACATATAACCAAATGAGCACAGAAATGATTCACAAAGATCCCATTCATGTTCAAACTTTGTAAATAGTTATATGAGAAGACTAAGTTTATCTTGAGGGTAACACATCATTAACAAGGCTTCAGCGAAGATGGAATTTTAAGACAAACAATAGGGACAGAAAATAAAGCTTTGCAGACATGGAAAATAGTCAAGTTCTGATGTCCCAGATTGATTATGCCAAGCTTTATACACTTAATAGGTTAGTGCCACTTGGATTGCAGTTGCAAAGACTGTTGCTAGAGATGGAAACTTGTTAAATTTTTGCATGTTTATACAATCTCAATTAAATCTTTAGTAATAATAAAAATGCAACAAAATTGCTGCAAAACACTAAGAAAGTAATTTTACTTTTTGTCTTAAGAGAAGTTGTGATGAGAAAGGAAGGAAAACAGATTTGCTGACTTGAAAAGCAATTTAAAAATTTAAAGAATTACACTCTGTGAACTGAATTGAAAATAGCCAAGTTTATCTTTATTTTCTGAAGAAGGTTATTATCTGTATTTTTATCCAATAATAACCTTATGTTATCAAAATCCAATAATACCTGCTTAGGATCGATATTTTATTATTGGCATTTTGATCCGATAATAATTTTGTTGGCTCAAAATACCGATAAGGTACACCACAAATTGAAAGTGTCTATGGTCTGTACTTGCATGACTGCATCATCTTTTGTAAAAGTTGCATTACAAAAACAAAGTCACATTGTGTTCTCATTTAGCAGTCTGAATAAACGCAGCTTGCCATCCCTGGAAATCTGCTGTAGGTTTGTCTGTGCCAGTGTTTTTCACTGCCAGAGCTGTTGCTGCCTGTTCACTGAACACCTGCTCTTTCTCTGCAGATGTGTCGGTGAGTCTGCTGTCCCTACTGGTGACAACCTGTGGTCTGGCGCTCTTTAGCGTCTCTCTCTTTGTCTCATGGAAACTGTGCTGGTTGCCACTAAGTGGCCGTTTCCTCCCAGATGTCCTCAAGGGGGCACACTTCCTGGGAGGAGATCAACAACCTGTCCTCACAGAGGTAAAGAAATTGTTTCCATGAAATGATGTTTCATTTTAGTAAAGCAACTTGCAATGGATACAGACTCAAAATCGACCAATAACCTATAATAAACAGCTCACTTGTGTCTTATTGAATACAAATACTTTGTTCAAGCACAAATTTAGACATAATTTTGAGTCCAGATGTACATGATAATTCTTGTTAAATGTTTGTGTATGTTAGGACGTATGTATAAGGTGTATGTTTTATCTGAGTCAGGTGGCATTCTTAAATACATGACAATTCTCCAGATTTGTCCTTGTAACAAGATCAAATCAAGTTTATTTGTGTAGTACATTTCAGCAACAATGGCTGAAATTTTTTTATCATCTACATGATAAAAACATAATACAGTAATACAGTAGCCAATTATCAAACAATCAGCCACCATAATTTTTTTTCAAATGCCATTGTGATGAAGACAAGAAAAAACTGTGCAACATGTTTCTGATTCTGCAGTTATATTCATAGGTAATATTTCTGCCAACCTATTTGTAGTAACACAAATGTTGCTGGATGCTGTCTAGGTGGATGGAGAAGAAAGGGAGTACAGCGAGGATGGTTGTGTGAAGGAACCATCAGGCCCCCCTTCGGCTGTGACTGTGCCTGAGTCAGCCCTGAAGATAAGTCACACATCGCCTGACATCCCGCTAGAGACCCAGACTAAAGTGGAGAAGAACCAAGTTCACACTCTGGCCAGAGACAGGGTTCAGAGGCAAATTACTGAGCCTACCTCATCTGTACGGTTAGTAGAAATTAGTCCCTGAAGGTTTTGTTCCAGTATTTGGTGTTCAAATACTGGAACATTTGAACACCAAATGTTCAAATGTTCCAGTATTTGAACATTTGAACATTTAGCTGTACCAATAGTACAGCTAAACACATTGTTTCCCAAAACTCAGTGGCTATTAGAAAACTATTTTGTTTTAGTTGCTTTGAAATAAAAACAGTTACAGTGGAAATAAACACACCCAACTTTAAATGGGAGGCTTTTGAGACTTTAGACAAGTCTGGATAATTTGTCCAAGTCTGTTTTTCAATACTATCTTTAGTCCAACCGGAAACTACTTGCCATGGTCACTTGTAGAACACAACCTGTGCCAGCCGAATTTCTGCCATTTGTTCCATGCTACTGCTGGCCACTTGACAAGCTCCATTATATATAAGGAAAACGGCACATTATAAGCAATGCCCACGTAGCCACTGCATGTCGAGCATGCAAAATGCTGACACTACAAATCCAGGGGCACGAAAGGTGCACAGCACTCTGCTTGCAGATGACATTATGAACATTCTGACTGATATTTGGGCAATTGGGGCAGTCGTTTGGTATTTGTCTTTGACATATACTCACATTACATTGTGCAGAATAATTGCGATATAAATGGGAGAAAGGGTACTGAAATTATTTCACATTGTTTTGTTTGTCACAGAAACCTGGCATTTTAAGAAGGATATATTAAGTTTTATATGCACCGGTTGCTTTGAGATTCCATAATGTGTCAGACCTGATATATCATATAACTAACATACTTTTTTACAGGCATAACTCCATTCGTCGTCAGATGAACCTGTCTAATCCCGACTTCAACCCAGCTCAGTTTCAACGCCAGGACTCCCTGTCCGGTTTGGGCCGGATAAAACCAGAGCTCTACAAGCAGCGATCTGTAGATGCTGAAGACGGTCGTCGGATTGACAGCTGCGGTCGTCTTCACTTCATCCTAAAGTTTGACTTTGACCTGGAGCAGCTTATTGTGAAGATTCACAAGGCCCAGGATTTGCCTGCCAAGGACTTCTCAGGGACCTCAGACCCTTATGTCAAGATCTACCTTCTGCCTGACCGCAAAACCAAGCACCAAACCAAGGTGCATCGCAAGACTCTCAACCCAGTGTTTGATGAGGTGTTTCTGTTTCCTGTGGCGTATGCTGAACTGTCAAGCCGCAAGCTGCACTTCAGCGTCTATGACTTTGACAGGTTCTCACGACATGATTTGATTGGCCAAGTGGTGGTGGACAACTTCCTGGAACTGGCTGACTTTCCCCGGGAAACAAAACTATGCCGGGATATACAATACGTGACCTCGGTGAGAACGCCATCTTTTTCTCTAAATTCTGTTACCGTCACAGTTTTTGTCTTCCATTTAAAAAATAGCCATTTTAGTAGTCTTATACAAATACAGTTCAGGTTATTAGATTTTATATATCTAATGAGATTAAATTACTGTAAAAAAAAAACAAAAAAAAACTCCATTTCAGTTTATTTTTAGACAGGAAAAAGCTGCTCAAACAATGAAAAAAAAAAAGAGCAAAAACTTCAATACATTTCTTTCATTGGAACAGATGGAGAAATATATCAGCTGCCTTGCATCGTATTTTCTCTCCAAGTGGAGCTCATCTGGGTTTTCAGAGGCGAGGACATAGAAATATACTTAGACATAGTTAATGTTTAATGAAAGCAGTGGGAAACACTTGGGGGTAGTGACCCAGATCTTTGCTGACATAAGACCGGGGTTGGCTTGACAGAGATACAGCAACGCTGTCTATATTACATTATTCACTTAGATAAATCTATAGGAGTGAAAATCAGATTCTCCGGCCAGGAAATTCCTCACGGTTTAGCTTCCTCATTTAGAAAGACTCCAGTCTAGCATGAATCAGTTTGGGATCATTTCATTCTTTCTTAGCAGTTTCTGACGATGATACCAGATGACTGTGAATATTCCACGCGACATAAATTTATAGGAATATTTGGGAAAGATGAAAGCAAATTCTTCTGCATATTTAGCTAGCTTAACACAAAATAATTTAGAAGCAATATGGGTAATTTAGAAGGACAGATGTTTACACACTATAGACCAAAACAAAGGCAGAGGTTCCAGTTGTAACAGAGATTTTGTGTTTGTAAGCGTATAAAGAAAGAATGGAAGCCAGTGATTTACACTGTTAAATGCTACTCAGTTTTTGCTGTTTGTGCACAATAATCAAAACTGATCTATTGGCTGATCTATTTCTCTTTAGCAGAAGCATGACCAGAACAGTAGCTGTTAAATGATATTCAGTTCAGGCTCCTTGTAGAGGCCATGATTTAAAAAAGCAGAGTCAAAAATATCTCCAGCTAACCTATTCATATTCCATCTTTATATTATAATAGGTGGTGGGTTCATTTTCCCTGCTGTTTCTCATTCATTTTTAGTAAATGCTGTTTTTAGGTCTTGTTTGAAATAATTGTTTCTTACATTTTTTCACACTAATTTGATTTATTTTATTTTTTTTCATATTTTCCACAAGATAGAAACAGCATTAAAGTAGCTTTAGGTAAAGTTTAAAATGCAATAGAGTGTAACTTTTACTCACGAATGATGCTTTAGGGGCTAGTCAGACTTTAGCAGAGCCTTGTGTCTCATTATCTGCCTTTAGATCAGTGGTCTCAAACTCCAGTCCTCCACCAGTTCTGCACTTCAGCACACCTCACTCCAACATGAGCTCATTAGCAAAGCTCTTTAGAGTTTGACTTCATGCTAGTGAGACACTTTCACCATTTAAATCAAGTGTGTAGGACAAGGGACACATTTAAAAGTTGCAGGACTCTGGCCGTTGAGGAATGCAGTTTGTTTTCAGTGCTTAAGATCCACACATGGTGAAAAACAGATGAAAATTATCATAAACTTTTTCATAAATTCAAAGTTTATGAAAAAGCACTTTATTACATCAAGCAGAAACAGTACACATAGTATATGGGTGTTCTTAGTTTGTGTCACTCGGCTTGCTTGATGTGTGTTACATTGAATCCCTTATAATTATGGATGCCGGGAAAACTGATTAGCCCATAAAAACTAGGACAGAAATGAACTATCATTACAGTGAGTGGGAGTAACAAGCACTCAGCAAATTGCCATTATTCTGGCTTGATTGTTGAGGTTTTCATTTGTTCTCTTTGTGATGGCAGAACTGACACTATCAAACAAAGCGTTTAATTTTCTCCCCTTATTTTAATATTTTGCTCTCTTGTTAAATAAAATTACATCTCTTATTTGCCAGTGTTTCCTTTTCCACAACTGATATTTTCTATGGATTTACCACAAATATGTTCTCCTTTATAAACTGAACAAAAGGAATCCCTACAGATACATATTTTCTGCAAGAATCTATAAAAAAAATGCATGTGGCTCCTTTATCTCAAGGTCACTTGTTACCTAGAAATTTGTTGATGAAAATTTCTAAAGACAGCTGCTTCTTCATCAACTAATTAAGTTCAAAGCAACACAATGATCATTAGCCAGGCCAGCACTAAACGAGCTCCAACCTGTTTGTAGCCTGGTAACTAATGCAAGGACCCGGGGAAAACACTCCCACCTCGGAGCATGCAGACGCATCTTGTTTGTTCGCAAATTTTGTTTTCTTCCCCTCCAGACTCAAACAGCATCCCTAACTAAATGAGGTCAGTATAAATTGGGTTAGGTCCTCTTTTGAGGCATCTAACATGTGAAATGTGGCAGTTCTTGTCTCATGTGTCAAAGTCAGAGGCTTCAGAACTCCTAAATATAATCTCCTATTAATCATGCATGCATCCATCACATATTTCGATATCAGTCAGATTTAAAAGACATGTTTTCTTCTTTCTGCAAATAACTACTATTATAATTATTCAGATTATTTAAGATCACAAGATAATATTTCAGTAACCTCAAACTAAACAGATTTTGGTGCGAGAATGGTTTCATATCATTATCAATAAACGGTTTAATTTAAATTATCTCTGCTTTCTTTATTAAGCTGTTCTGAAACGTGGAAGTTTGTCAAATTATCATATCAGCTGCTTCTTATAAAATATTGCATGCTCTACTCATAGTGCTCCAGCAAAGAATATACTGTTGCCAGGTAAAATACTTTATATGTATATTTTATATGTTCATTCATAGGCACTTACTTAAATATCTGCAAAGCCAACGCAGTTCCTGTTGTCAATAACAGTTTAAAATACTTTTCAGACCTCTGACCTCTGGCGTAGTAGTGTTTTTATTTAATTATTTTATAGAAATCAGTTTTCAGTTTGACTTTAAATAGTATTTTTTATTTAAAAATGTATTTAAAAAAAGCCAGATATTGTTGATCATTATTGATTTGTATAAACAAGGGTAAAACATTGCTTTAGCTTATCATTCATTTATAGCTGACTTCAAATATCTGCCTCAACAGCCTTATTGGGCTTAACAAAATTTAGAAAGTGATCCTGGGGTGTTGCTTCTTACTACTGTTGCTGTTTTTGACACAGAAGTAGAAATATGACCTAGAGTTTCAACAGATTTTCATCTGTTAGGAAGGTCTGAAGACATGATAAATATTAAGTTTCTTCTGCGACTCTCTCCCAGACCCCAAGCAGAACTAGGTTACGTCCATTGGGATATCGGCTGGGACCCTGTTTAGTTCACTCTTCGATATGTGTGCATACATGCATGTTAATTGTGACTTCTGACAGAAAAATCTTCTAACCATTCAGGATTATTTTATGTGGACAGATTTTGAGATTAGAACCATATAGGAAAATAACAGGCATTATCTTTCAGAAGTAGACAGAGCACGCTTAGTACAACATGCCCCACTGTGCCTGAACCTGCTGATTAGTGTTGTGGGTGAAAATTGGTGAGCATCATGTGTGAGTTTTAATAAACTGCAACCTCAAGCTTGTAATAGCAACTCGTTGTGGATTCATGTTAAGGATGTAGCACCTCACTGTTAATCCACATACTGTTAATTAGTGAAACATTAATTAAATCCTCTTCAGGAAGCCACACTTATGCCATCTAGAAAAGAATCCTCTTCCCTTAACTTATCCCTTCACAGCACTTTGACTTGATCTCTGCAATGATAACTACACATCTCGTGTTTATTGTTGCGTTTTATTTTAAAAAAGAACCTCTCACACAGTGAGACATCTGTAATATAAACAATTGTCTTCCTTAAATTACAGAATTTTCTCATTTAACCTTGAAATTTGTGCTTTTTGAGGATTAGGAATGCACTACTACATCAGTGAAAATCAGCCTTGGCATGGCTGGTTTCTGCAACTTCTAAGAGAGGTTTTCTGGGGTTCATCAACAAGTTCACTTCCCATTATGTGCGAATATGCTGAATGACCTCTCATTCAGCTTCTGAATGAGAGGACCTTGATATATTGTTGTTTCTGTAACAATATATCAAGGTCCCAAGTGTTAGGTAGGGTAGCCTTGTAGCAGGACAGGCAGCTTGATTTAGCGGTGTGATCTGTGTGCATCTATGTGTCTTGATCATCAGAAAAGAAAGGAAGAGGCCCAGGCTTCGTCTTTCCCAAACTGGGTTACTCTTCAAGTATAGCCTAATTTATTGTAACCTTTTTTGCATTGGGTTCGTAATGCACATTTTTTTCATACATCTCTGACTGCTCTAAAAACAACTCACCAAGCAGCTGAGATGAACAATATACATATTTAAAAAATAAAAATAAAAAATGGGCAGGTTCAGAGCCCTGGCATTTAAAAATCAGTATACATTGCTCACTGCTCTGGAAAAGCAGGGAAAAGCAGCACCCTGCTTATGTTGTCAAGCAACTTAAGCAGGGTGCTTGACGACCGATTTATAAGGCCTAGGGCTGAAGTCATATGATAATTTGAACGGATGAACTTGGCACCTTCAGGTACCTATAAATTATACCAAAGGATGAACCAGACTTTTGGAAGTCCACAATTCCATTCCAGATATCATGTCTTATTTATTTTTCAATTTTCTATGATGTCACTAAAGGAAGTAATGTTTTTACGGTGATAAATTAGAACATTACACAGGCTTGAAAATGTCGCTTTGGCTTTTCTAAATTGCTAAAAGCAACCTTACTGTGTGTAAATCTGTGACTTTGAAGAAAACTTTCAGGCTCCTCCCTCATTATTCTGGAATTTGGAAAATAAATAAATCTGGTAATTGTAACTAAAATGCTTTAAATAATCCATTAGTGTTTGCGTTTTTTTATGGTGTTTGTTTTTGATAATACGGTTAGTAAATTGGTTTATTTATGTGAGCACATTCTCACCATGTTCAGTTCATTTCCTGTTGTCCTTTATGTTTAGTTTCTTACTTATTTTTGTGTTCTTCCCTTTGTGCATTTTGGTTTATTCTATTATGTTTGTGTATGTCTTTTTCCTATTTTGATTTCTCAATTTTATATCTAGTTCAGATCCTTGTGTATTATCTGTGTTATGAGTCTCCTTCCTTCAGTCTCCCTTTTTGCTCTTATTTGCACTAACAGCTGTTCCAAATTCTCCAAATTAGATTCCTGGTTCCCTTGTCATTGATCAAGTCTCCTATGTACTTAAACTCCCTGGTCTCAGTTGTTAACTTTGCTTCTTTTCGTTATGCCGCTCTACTCTCTAGTTCTGCTCTCTTTGCGTCCTCTCAGTTAGTTTGCTCAATTCTGTTATTAAATTCTGTGCCTCTTTTGCTCCGGCCTGCATTTTGGTCCTGCATTAACAACGCAAACTTACCTTAAACTGGAAAAGGTTTATCTGTGTCAGAATGTGAGGAAACAATGTTTCCTTTGTAACTTGTGTGTAAATATCTAGTTTCACCTTTATATAAGATATACTGCTTTTACATTATAAGATTTAAGAAGAACAAGTGTCTTCTCTTGATCTTGAGAAGACACTAAGGAGTATTCCACATTACTGTGAGATGTTTTAACCCCTTCTTGAACTGGGAGCCTGATACCCTGGTGGGAAGCATTGTTGTAGGTATTAGCATTAAAGTAAGACCAGGAAATAATATTCAGCCTTTGAATTAACCTGATGTCTTACTGAAAAAAATATGTCATCAGATTTTATGCCTCATGACAGCTGTTCATTTCATTCAAATACCTCAGCCTTTTTAAGATGCATCATTTATACACCTACATTTAGCCAAAGCTTGAAGTTCTTATTTCTCCTTACAAGACAAGAGGGAAGACAAATATATTTCATCTTTATATTGTCAGTCAGTGAAATGATGATGATTAACTGCTTAATTACAAGTAAATCTGCTATGCTTTGTCTACCATGCTAGGAAAAATCATGGAGGAAAAATCTGTTTTTGATAATAAGCTAAGATCTGTTATGTGGCTATTATGTTTTTTTCCAAAGTTTTTTGAGTATACATGTGTAGAATTAAAGCAAATATGCAAACTGAACTACAGAAGCCAAAAAAAAAAAGTTTCACATTGTAACCCTTTGAAGGTAACCTTACTATTACCTACTTTGAAGCTTGTGTACTCTTCTAAATAATTAAGAAGTTTGCATGAAAGAGAAGCTTTCTACATAATACATAGAACTGTGGCCAGTAAATGTTTTAAGAAAAATAACTACTCAGTCCTTTTAAACTGCAAAAACTGGCAGTTTGGACAAAATGACAATCTCACTATTCTTCACAGGCAGTTATAAAGGATCTTTTCACTTAGCCTGATTCTGCCATGGTGTATTTATTACTGCTAAAGTGCAGTCAAGGCAGTGATTTATTTACTTCCAGTGTGCTCACTCAGGCAGCTAGAGCTACTGTACTGTTGACAAGCTCAGAGAGAACAGGATCTTTAGTTTAAACCCATTTAAAGTTTTAACAACTGACCTTAGTCACTGCTGTACTCAATATTATTTACCATTTGCCTTTGATTTTAACATGTGCCCTGCTGAACAAATGATACAAATAGAGTATCCTTTCAGAATACTCAAACATTACTGACTACCTCTGGCTGCACCATGTTTGGGAGGAAAGAATTTCAACTTCTTTCCTCCCAAACATGGAGGAAAGAAGTGTAATTCATTACAAAGAAATAGGCTACAGTATGTGAAAGAGTGCATGAATGGGTGAATGAATGTAGTGTGAAGTGCTTTGTGGTCCTCTGGACCTGATAAATACAAGTACAGGTCATTTATCATTGTACATTTACAAGACAATATGCAAACAGCTTGGTGAGAAAGCAACAACTGTTGGTGCAATTAGACAATGGAAGAAACTAAAGATGACTGTCAATCTCCCACAAACTGGGGCTTCATCAAAGATCTCGTCTTGTTGAGTTTCAATGATCATGAGCGTGGCGAAGAACCAACACTAGAACTTGGTCAATGACCTGAGGAGAGCAGGGATCAGAATCTCAAAGTTTACCATTAGTAAAATTTTATACCATGACTTAAAATCCTCCTGAACATGCACAGGTTCCCTCGTGGTTTCTATTAAACATTGATTGGGATGTAGAAATCAAATATTCCAAATATTGTTGGACAGCATCTGCACGCTGATTTGATTTTTCCTCCATGATTTTTGCATGCACACATTTTTATGCAGCTATGTTTGTTTGAGCATAAACTATTTTCTTTGTTTAATTGTACAGCATGTTTCAGTTGAAAATCTACTAGAGGTTTTGTACTTGAGACCCCTGGTCCCTAATCACTCATTAATGTATCTAACAATAAATAATCTCGCACAACTTATTATTGCAGTGTATGCCTATGCATTTGTACAAAATAAGCAGTCAAATGATCCAAGTTAATATTAGGGAAAAACAAAGGACTGCAGATTAAAGGATTTCACTGCGTTTCCAAAACATGTAAGATTGTCTTTCTTTGGTTGACCCAACTAAATAACAGGAGATCGTGTGGCTTCTTCATCTTTAACTTTCTGCGGTCTCCCTCCCCTCCCATTAAGTTGCTTTGGAACGTTTTTGATAACACTTTGCTGGTTGTTACAGTAAACAAGCAATTCCCTTGCTGTGCAGCAGGTTTATTTTGTCCCTTTTATCTCCAGGCATCTAGCTCTGTACAGCAAGAGTGGAAATTGTTCCATGTTACACGACTGGCAAAAATAAGAATCCTGTCTGAACTTTTCTCACACAGGACCACACACAGGGGTTGAATGGCAAAACTGGAATCAAACTCATGTACTGTGTAAGAAATATTATAACATAAATTACCTTGAAAAGCATGAGCATTTTAATCTGACCTGCTTAAACATACAAATGCATTTGTGAACAATGATTGGGTGGTGTTAATGAGACCACACGCAGACCAAAAGTGGAGTGGGTGTAAGTCTGCAAGATGCTTGTATATAAAACCTGGCAGCTCCTGAGGGAAGTGAGGTGTTTGTCTTATATTGGAGAAGATGGACTGCTCACACTCTCGCTTCTTTATTGGGGTGCTTTAGAGATACAGGCTAATTTCATTGGAAGAGCGCAAGTGACCATAATCCTAACCGCAGGCTTGATTTGAGTGCTCATAATAGTAGTGACCGACACTCTATATCCTGTAAGCCTAACTCTATACTCTCTGTGTGTAAGAGAATGATGGGAGAAGGAGATCACATTATCGCTGGAGCGCTTAAGGGCTTATTTATCCTGCATCTCTTTCCTTGCCTGCATGTATCAGGTTGCAGATTCTTGTGCCTCTGCCAGGATTTATGTGCGCTACATCTCTAAGACATCATAAGCCAGCCATACGTGATTATCAACCAATGCTCAAAGCAACAGCGATGACAAGGTGTCAGATGTAGATTCTTCCTTAGCAACACTTGTAATGAATTGACTCATCAGTCAGTGTCAGAGATCCTGGCTGATGATTGTTTGTGTGAACACATGGAAGTGTGAACATATTCTATGTGTTCCCAGGCGTGCAGATGCTGTCAACCATGATGAATTAACTCATTTTTATCAATTTGACTTTCAACAGTATTGAGAAGAAGACCCAGGGCAGCAGGTTTCTAATGTGCATGTATGAGGGTGTTTGTATCTCTTAAATAACTCCAATTAATCTTAATAACCATATGAAGGAGTACCATATTTCCACACTCATTCACAACAAATGTCATTCCTCTTCAAACCGGTTTAAGGCTCAGGCAAAAAAATTACTCCTAACAATTTTATAAATTCTTTTTTTTTTCTGCTGAAAAAATCTTCAGTCTATGGGATTCCAATGAAAAGTACAGTGAGACTCATACTTTACTATGTGATCTATAGTAAAATTCAACATATACTAGGCATGGCTAAAGCAGTGCTGGGCTATAGCTTTTCTAGAAGCAGTTATAGCTTAAGTTTTAAGCGATACTCTTTCTATTTATTTTCAGCGGACGTCTTCAACTTATGTTTGAAATTTTAAAACAGGCAGGATGAACCAAGATGGATATTGGAAGGACACATAAAAACAACTTAATTGTTGGGCTGTCTAGCACAGAAAGTGGGAATGCAGGACGGGCTTAGATCAACAATTTTGTTTTAAAATATATAACAAAATTTCATCTACACACAAGTCTATTGCGACTATTTTAATATAATTATGAACTTGGCACCACCCAAGACCAAGAAAAGCTGCCTTAGCAATAACTCTGATCACAATAATGAGGATCAACAATGACCACAGCAATTTCATTACAGAAATGTTGGGCATGACAAAACAGGTGGAGAACACTTTCCATCACACAGAATGGACTGATCTAAATCCATTCAGGGAACTTTCCAAAATCCAACAAAGATAATCCTGGCTGATTTTCAACACTTTATTCCAATGTGTAGGAGGTTTCAAGTTGTTTATTCAGGTTCTAAGATAACATAAATGCAATCGCCAAAATTAATCTCAACCACTATGCTGTATTTTACTGGACATAGTAAAATACACTTCATCATGTTTTAACCTGTCTAGTTGAGTGACCTTTGTCACTGTGAGGAAGATAGTTCAGAATGATACAATATGCTACTCAGAAGTTCTCTGTGCTAATATTCTTGATATTAACAGGTTTATTCAGCAGGGATCCATATGGCATTGCATAAATATGATGAAAGCATTTCTTCAATGGAAATATTAAAGGTAGTAACAAAATCTTTTTTTTTTTTTTTCAGAAAATGTCTTCATAAGCAGCTCTTTTGGAGCCCAATATGTTTATGAAATTGTAAAACTAGAGCTTGTCAGTACTTGTGCCTCATGAATGCACAGCTCACCTTTACACCATCACACGTTATTTTCAGAAGTGCTAATTGGGAAAAGGGAGCCTGGCAAGTGTGCGAACATAAATTCGTTGTGAATGTATGAAAACAGGAGAAGGTAAAATGTGAGGTAGGAGTCAACAAGTTTGAGCACAGGCTCAATTAAAGTTACAACAGCTGCGGTGGAGCCTAAAATGATGAAAGGATGTTTCAACTTTAGAAAAATAAGAGGATCCATGTGACATAAGGCAGATGTCATTATGAAAGGTCTCCAATATTTTCAGTTCGAGATGTGTTAGGTGTGATCCATGCCTGAGGTGTAGACACATGTCATCACTTCATCATGTTTGGAATTTGCTGTACTTTAAATCCACCTGAACGTCAAATTAATTTAATCACCAAACATTCATTCGCACATTCCCATCCCGATTTATCCATCTATAATAAGATATAGGTCTGGACAATTTTTTTCCTGTTATATATTCTATATAACATGAAAACTCTGACATATTTCTATCTGTCAGAGTTTGTATACTATAGCATCAAGGTTTCAAGTACTCTGTGTGTCTACAGTAACTTTCTAAAGTGATTTCAGTTTTTATATAGGAATGTAATTTCTGTAAGAGAGGAGACACACGCTAGTAAAAGATTCTCATATGTTTCATTGTAGGATAATGTGGATCTTGGAGAGCTGATGTTCTCGCTGTGCTATCTTCCCACGGCTGGCAGACTTACCATCACCATAATCAAAGCCAGAAATCTAAAAGCCATGGACATCACTGGAGCCTCAGGTGAGAGCTGATCAAGAGTTCAGTGTTTCCTTTGAGAGATGATTAAAGTATTTAAAAATATATAATAAAGGAACAAAGAGTAAAACTAATTCTCTCATTTCCTTTGGCTCGGATTGGCTATACCTTCATGAGCAGAGATAAGGAAGACCATGAATGTTACGTTCTGCGGTTGTGCCAAGACAGTTTCCACTGTGTATAAATGCATATTAAGCTACATATGGTGCTTGAGCCATTAAAATAGACAGTTATGAGAATTTGCAGATTTCAGCTTTTTGTGGGTGAATACCAGAGGTCTATATTAGCAGTAGCCTAATAGTCACTATGCTTTTTAATATAAAAGATGCCAATTCTTTCCCTGTAAAATCCCCTCAAATAACAGAGTGTAGCTTTATTTTGTTATGTAATCTCTTTCTAGATCCATATGTGAAAGTGTCCTTGATGTGTGAGGGAAGGAGGTTAAAGAAAAGAAAGACTTCAACCAAGCGTAACACACTGAACCCAGTGTACAATGAAGCCATTGTGTTTGATGTTCCTCCAGAGAATATCGACCAAATCAGCCTGCTCATTGCAGTCATGGATTATGATAGGTCTGTACATTTAGAGCTCCCTTTCAGGCGCATTCACTAAAAAGAAAAAAAAAAAAAACTGAAAAACTCATTGTATGTGTGTGTTTTTTTTTTTTAATTTCTTTATAATGCTATCCCACAGGGTTGGACACAATGAAGTAATTGGAGTATGCAGGGTTGGTAGCGAAGCCAAAAGCCTGGGTCGAGACCACTGGAATGAGATGCTAACGTACCCCAGAAAACCCATCGCACACTGGCACCCTCTCATTGAGGTAGGGCCTTCAGAGACTTTGCAGCCAAGCATATCTTTAAATGTTCTAAATTGATATTAATGTAACAAAATGATCATGAACTTAAGACTCCTACTTTATTGCGCTTTGAAGGCAATAATAAAATGACAGGATTTTTTATAAAAAATAACTTAAATGTTTTGTTGCAATAGCATGCTAATCAGTAGCAAACACAAGGATAATTTGTATTTTCTCATTATAAAAGTAAGAGATTATGCTTTTACTGTAGAAAGAAAGTTAAAAAAGGCTTAAAAATTTTTTTCTTTTATAAACGCAGATGTATAGGGACCTATCCGTACAATGTTATCAAGGCCCCCCTATACATGAAACACATACTCAATTAATTTACTTATCACCGATTGCTTGCTTAATTTTATTTGCCAATAACACAACTGAAAAATACAGTAGCTGCTAACAATGGGTAGCACGTTTAGACATACAACATTTTGTAAACTTGGAGGGGTTTGAAAATCCCATCCATGCTTAACAAGACTAAAACGTTTTGAATTGCTTTTGTCTGAGTAATGCTAGTTATCTACATTTTCAGTATTTTTCATCTGCTTTCTCTTTCTCAAAAAAAAGAATGCCGAATTGATCGTACCCCACCTATCATCTGAAAATTATGCAGAGAACATAATTTTGCTCTTGTTCCCTGTCATTGGCCTCTTGCTTTTCAAGACATTTTCTTATCCATTATATGTTGCTTGACGTCATAAAATCCTCAGTGAGTAATTAAAACTTTACGGTGTCAGATCAAGCTGTGCACAAGGTAGATATTCTCCCTCACACATTCCCGCTATGGAACACTTTTCTTATTTTGTTTTAGTCATGACTTTAGCTTGTGAGAATACATTTTATAATCTTGCTGTTAGCAGAGCCAGTGGTCATCAAATCTCACTGATTTTTCATTGGCAATCATGTATAAGGGCATTTGTAATCGTTTATTAAGGAACACTAATTTTAGGCTTTAATCAATGAACATTAGTGGAGCAACTCAATTAAAATTTTAAATTGAGGCAATTGCAGTGTCTCTAATTTATTAATCACAATTATTCACATTTGAGTAGAAAACTATGTATATAGTCAATGTAGACAGCAATTTAATTCAAAAGCACTTATCAGACTTCTATCAGATTGTTTTTTTAATGCACAAATGAACCCCCACTAGGCCAAAGGAAGCAGCTTTGTCATCCAATGATTTTGTCAGCAAATGTCGCTTGTACGTCAGATATATAGGCATACCAGAAAATCTGGCTGGAACAATTTTGTTCAAGTGTGTAGATACGATTAATTGCACTAAAATTTTTAACGTGTTAAAATCTATGTAATTGATTAATCATAATCAACACGTTAAAAGTCCTGGCCCTACCAGACTTACTTTCTTACAGTTAGCAGTTAAAATGTTATGCTAAAGAGGACCTTTTCTTGATTAATTCAGTCTCTTATGGAAATTCATTTTTATCACAGATTGATACAACCAGATGTCATTGCAAGTGACAATTACACTTCCATGAGTGACCAATTTACCTATAATAGTATAAATTGTAAAATACTGTCTCTGTTTAGTGATAATTCTGAATTAGCACTCAAATGTTATGAAACCAAGACTTAAATAAAATTTGCATAATTATCATTGAAATTAGCCTATGTTAATTACTCAATTAACATACGCTCAATGCTATTCATTAACGTGGAGCCTATAGAGTAAATAACAGATGCACTTCATTACAGAAGTTACTTTGATGGATAACTTCCAAACTAATGCATCTATAATCCCATGTTTACTGTATGTGTTTTCCAATAGAACAAGAACAATTATGTAACAGGAGTACTGCATAACCCTTACATATACTTGACTTGTTTTGCTGTGATTTCCAAACTGATGCTCTGTTTTCAGAGACAGAGGGAGCGAGGTAGCTGCATTCACAGAGCTGTTTCTATTCCTGACTTCCCAGCCCACACTCATTAAAAAAACAGGGCATGCTAAAACAGATCCTGCACTGATTCATGTAAATTCATGTTGAGTTGTCAAAGCTTAATATGCTGGTATTCTGTCCCAGTGAATGAGATCATCTCCATCAACCAGCATTATTTTATTTATTTTTTTTATTTCTTCTCACTAAGGAAATTGAAACGTAAGCTCAGAATGATTCAAGCTTCCCTGTTTTGTTCTACTTGCTGTGCTTGCTGTAATGCAAAGTGCTTTGTTATTTCGTCAACTTATGGGCTATTTGGTCTTGTCTTCACAAAGTCTGTTGATGCAAACCCTCTCCAGACATCATTAGTTTTATATTCAGCCACAGCAGGTCTGGTAATGCTCATTATGAGAAAGGTGAGGGACTCCTGGAATGTTATTCTGCCCCTAACGAACATTCAGATTTTATTTGCAACAATCACGGCATTTCCCTCAGAAACAAGACCAAATTTAATGGGCATAATCTGTTTCGATCATTCCACCAGCTACATGACTGACGTATCTGCTGCAAAATGATGCTAAGCCTCAATTGTGCCTCAGAAAAGATGCAGGCCCTGCCAGCTTCACCCAGTTGGAGCATTCATAATTACTGTGTGCACTTACAATATTTGAAATATTTACTTAAGAATCATTTTAACATTACTATTTCAAATCCTATTTGTGCAAGAACAAAAAGTTGAAAGTTACATTACTTTTTGATCTACTAGACAAACATATGTCATGCTGCAGCACCAAAGGCCAACAGTTGCATTTTGTCTTGGTAATTTGGTAAATTCATTGTTGAATTTTGTGCAGTCTCAGGAAAATAGTGCCTAGGCTGCATTTGGACACCCTTGTATTAAGGGACTTGCATAGCAGAAAAGTGAGCTCAACTTTTATATACAATCTGTGACTGTAACAATTTGTCTCGCTCGATCCACCTCCGGTTAAATCTTTTTACAAAAAGAATTGATTTGTCTGCTTTGCATAACATCAGGTAGGCTGTGCAACTGCTTTTTACACCCCACTGTCAAACAACATTATTGTAATTCTTCTTCCACCAAATTTCCACCCACTTTCCCTAGTTAGCACATCGGTGTTTCTGTGAGAGTTGCATCATACAAGATGAGGCTTCAGCCTTCACTCAGATTACCCACAGATTTTCAGTGGTAGTGAAGGGATAGTGACCCTAATATTTTCACAAGCTTTGAGTGCAGAAAAGCTCTGTTTCTCTCTGACACATACATATAACTCCTCACAAAAGTATTCACACTATAAACATGTTTAAATTTTGTCACATTACTGCCACAAGCTTCAATGCATTTTAGTGCCTATATGTGTGAGAAAGCAGGAGATAAAAGGGATTAATAGTTTATTATTTTTTTTTTCAAAACAGTATGAAACAGGTAGCATGCAACTGAAATCAGCTCCTCAAATATTTAACACTACCTCATTTCACTGTAATTACAGATGCCCTACCTCTACCAGCTTTGCAAAGTTAGACAATGAACTTTTTTCTCATCGTTTTATGCAAAATTACCCAATCTCAGTGAGACTTAATGAACATCGGTTATCAAAATTCTCAGTTGTATGGAGGTGAATTTCTTCCCTATGTTTAAGTCACTGAAGGTTGTCAGAGGTTCTCTTAAGATTGTCCTGTATCAACCTCCCTATCAACTTGACAACCTTCGCTTTGTTCCTGTTGAAAATGGCATCTTCCAATGGGGATGGTGTGTTCAGGGTGATGGGGAGAATTGATCCATCCATCCATTTTCATTACACCCTTGTCCCTTAGTGGGGTCGGGAGGGGTGCTGGTGCCTATCTCCAGCCACGTTCCGGGTGAGAGGCGGGGTACACCCTGGACAGGTCACCAGTCTGTCACAGGGCAGAATTGATTTTCTGCCTAATTCAGGTGTAGACTTTTTGCAAATTAGGTGATTTCTCAATAAATTAGTTTGCACTGGATTTTACTTTGGGGTAGTGGAGTAAAGCAGGCAAAACATATAGTTATATACAGTGTACCGCATAAAATCGCACACATCTACAAATTCACACTCGCATACGCCAATGTTAGACATTAACAGAAACTTTGAACTTCTCACTGGGGACATTAATAATTCATCAGCTTGATCTTTTCAGCCACTGCTGTAAACACACGCACTCATCCACCAAAAAACAGCAGCGTTCCCCTGAGTAATTCCAACCAGTTCTTATGCCATTGAGTGAAAAGTAAAGAATATATGGAAAGCCGAGAAGCTGTTTCCTTCTCTTTGTCACATGAATGAGTGACTGAATCTCAAAAGAGGTTTACTGCAGGGACTGCCTGCTCACAGAGAGGTAGGTGTGTTCACAAACCGACTTTGAGCTTCAGTCTCTGAGCCAGCCCCCTTTGTGGTCTCAGAGGGCTGGCTCAGGTTGGAATCCATCACTGGGGCATCCTGCCTTTTCCTGGGCAGGTTAAATTCAGATCAAATGTGATCAGATCAACCCTCACATTTTTTGGGGGGAAATGTGTTATACCCTGCAGGGTCAATAGACAATGATGTTAAAGTAGTCAAGTAATACTGAAGAAAATCTTCTTCTTCTAAAGATAGACCATAGTTTTAAGAGACACTAAAATAAAACCAGAGAAAACCTTTATAATACCTCTGTTTGAAGTGAAAGAAGCTCTGAATGCTACGTGTTTGTGATCTCTGCCAGTTGCTGATGAGGATGGGACTAAAGATCTTGGGTTTAGTCTCTGAGAAACTGCTTGTGCCTGGAAATGATATTCATAAAACCAGAGACAGAAACAAGAAGATTAATTTAAATTAGTTAAAAGAGTTTCAGAGTTGGGTGATAATTCCCTTTACATGAATAAAATAATTATATTAGCATTTATAAGTGAAAACACAATTTATTTAATATGTAAATTGTAGTAATCATTCAAATAGTTGCACAAATCATAAAGATGATGGTGATGTACTGGCTTCATTAGACATTGCTTTCCTTGGAAATGGGACTTCTACTCTCTGTGTCCCATTTGTACACTAGTATGGAAATATTTTATTGCCACACAAGCATATCTGTAATGCCACAAATGTATTGTAGTATTTAGGAGCACCACTGAAAGTCAAGAGCCTTCAAAACTCTGATGTACCCCCATTTAGTACCTCATTCAGTCAGCTGTACATGCCAGAACTGTTCACAATCCAATGATGTACAAAGGTATTGACAGATGTTTTCCCACCATCGAGCCCTTGTTTAAATCCCAAAAGTTTGTTTTTTATATCCAAAATGTATAATAGAATAAAATCTTGATTTTTACAAGTACACTACACAACCTCTAAGTGTTAGCAGAGAGCCTCTCCATATTTATTATTCTCCAATTAATGTATTTAAACAATTTCCCAGGTTCATGCATACAATTATGCTAAATGAACTTAAAGTTCACAAATCAGACCGAATCTAACTTTTTAAATCATAAACTCACACCAACAGTTGAGTCTGGATATCTAATTTTTAAAATTTCCAGTTGGAACCAGACAACCAGACCAAAATAAAATATGATTGTAAATCTGGTTCAGGGCTGCACAGTGGCACCGTTGGTAGCATTGTTGCCGTGCCCCAAAAAGGTCTTGAGTTCCTGATCTTTCTGCATGGATTTTGCAAGTTCTCCCTGTGAATGTGTGTGTTCTCTGCATACACTGCCTTCCTCTCACAGTCCAAAAGCATTACTGCTAGGTTAATTGTTTTCTCTAAATTGTCCTTTGGAGTGCGTGTGTTTGTGCATGGCTGTTTGTCTTTTGTGCCTCTGTGTTGCCCTGTGATGGAAGGATAAGTGGTTATGGTCAATAGACGGATATGAAATCCTATATCAAGTCTTGGATTCTCAACAACAGACACAGAAGAACTGTAATACTCAATCCCATTTATAAGGGCCGCTGGGAAACAACCAAGACTTAAAACATATTTTCACCCTTTGAACCATTTCACAACTTCTCACATTACAACCTCAAAAGACAGTGTATGAAGCAGGTAAACTCCTAGGATTTTACTGGCTTTATCCTCTGACTGTAAGCAATATTACTGTTTAGCAGTGGGCCCAGACAGAGTCCAGTTGAACTTAACAGAGAATCTGGGAAAGGAGCTAAAGATTAGAATAATGGCAAAGAGGCCTTCCACCCCTAAAGACATGGAGTGGACTTCCAAAGATAAATGATCAAAATACCAGCAAAAAACATAGAGGAAGCAGAAAACTACCTAAATGAAGTACCTCTTGAATTATTACTTTTTATTTATTTAATTGAGAGTCACCTTAGATACCAAGCTCTCTTTGGAGCCCCCTACTGGTCCGTTCTGTACCAAACAGACAATTAATTTGCTGATGCGATGGGGCAACTCTATTCATGCAAATGTGTAATTTATCATTATTTATTAAATTAAATTAATAAGGAATCTTCTTTTTATTTTTTTTCTACACAAGCAAGTGATCTGACTACATATTAGTTGTGTCTCTTCAAAATTTTCTGATGTTCCTGTTTCACATCTGTCAAAAAAATGTTTTTCTTTCTTGCGCTCTAGTGGGTCGGACAGGGAGCAACAGTGAGTGGAAGCCAAGGAGGATCTACCAACTCTCTGAAGACGCCACCACCACCATCACCATGATCACATGCACAAGTACAAAAAGATCCATGTCTCAGGATGGGAAGCGTTGCAAGAGTTGTCAACTGATAATCCTGTTTGGAAGTTAAGACATGTAAAGTGTGACTAATAGTAGCATCATCAGCTGTAGGCCAGTACTAAAGCTGATTTGTCATTAGACTGAAGTAAGTTTCAATGTGCAAAGACCACAGAAAAGACTTATTCCACTTGTCTACATCCTTTTGTGTCCTCACAAACCAAAAAAAAAAAAAAAAAAAACACTTAACATTCCAACTGAACCACCAGAATGCTCTTATTTGTCATGCCAATCTGTTACTGATAGTATTAACAAGATGACATTATTTAATGATCCTAGTGTGTTGTTTTTCTTGCTTTTTCCTAAGCTTGTTGATGTCTGTGGACTAAAATGATTTACTTTTAGGCAAATGTGTTTTGGCTTAAACTGTTGATTTGTGTGAGTGGCCAGTTATAGACAAAGTGTTTGCTTTATAACAAAAGATAAGTTAGAATTTAATAAGAACTTTCTTGTTTAGATAACTGAACTTTTATATTTCTTTATCTGTTGTGAGGAGTTGTCAAAGTTTAACATGCACTGTATGTTGTTAGTACTGGTGGAAATGAACGAAGGGGATTGTACTACAAGCTTTGGTTTTACCCCAGTGGAAGACCTTTCTGTAGAGCAATTCTTGTTAAGATGTTTTCCTAAAAGACTGTAAATGGCAGAGACAAATATTGTTATTGTTTTTGTTTTTGTGCATGTTAAATTGTCATTATTTGTTAACAGGATGTTGTCAAAATAAAGTAAAGAAAATTTTGAGAGTTGTCAGTTGTTCCTCTGGAGCAAATGCCACACATTGTCTTAGATAAATGAATGTGCTCTTTGATTTTTTTCATCTGTGTGTGTCATAACTAAGTCTCCCCTAATACTGGGTGAAGATCACCCCACAGTCTCCAGGACTGATGATTCTGAATTGCAGCAAATTTGGAAAATCTCGGTTCAGTCTGACGACATTATGCTACTGCTTAGTTATTTAAACTCATCTGATCATTTTTTTTTTCTATCGTTTTCCAAGCCATTCATGTCCAGGTCCAATTTATTCATAAGACACATTTGACAAATAATCAGCTATAAAAATGGAATAATAAAATAAGATAATAAAAAGACATAAAACCGATATTAAAACAAAACCAAACAGAAATATGTGTCTTTAAAAGAGAATCAAAAACAGAAAGTGAAATGCATGTGTGGTATTTCAAAGTTTGGGAGCCAAATATGAAAAGCCAAAATCTCCTCCAAATTTCTACCTAATTTCTGGGACAAGTAAAAATAACTGGCTTGTTGTCATAAAGTGCTACATCAATTCATATTTACATGGACGGTGGATGCATTGGGTAGCAATGTTGTCTAAATGATAATTTAACATACATAAACGTGAACACGTTTATGCGTGTAGTGTTCTGTAAGCATTCAATTTTCGATTGCTGTCTCTTGTTTAATCAAAGAATTTTCACCTTGAATATCCATCCACCGATGCCGATAGAAGCAGTGAAGTTATGGATTGTGAAAATCCTAAAATTAGTTTTAAGGCAGTCCACAGAGTTGAGGTGAACAGCAGAGCAGAATGAAAATGATCTCTGAATTTGACGCTTTAATAGACCCCTCTCAGATTGCACCAAGTCATTATATCCGGTCTTCACCAATCTTCATGTAGAAAGGAGTAGCAAAATATCTCTTAAGCTTTCTAATGAATACAACACATTAAAGTCTTTTAATGCTGCTTCCTTTACTAGGTTCATGGGGCTTTGCTGATGTCTCATTAATATTATGTCATATTTTTCTCACAGCTCCACTAATATTGGTCAGCATGTGCCTTTCAGAGAAATGCATACATATATATTTTTTTAAATCTACCACTACCTTTGGTCTGTGCCGAAAAAACGAAGCTCCAGAGAGTGAACCCCACATCAGAGCTTGACCTGAGGCTAATATAGCATTGACTTTCTGAATATAACGTCCAGACTCGCTTATCTTTAACATTGGTGTGCTCCAGTTGACACACTAGAGAGATGATTGAACATCATTCTTTTACATCTAATTCTGTAATGGCTTTTCTGTGTTATCATACAAAATGATTCAAATGAATGTTTTTAAATCAAAATGTTTTATATTTTTTTATTTCAATAAAACATTCTCAGTTCCCAAAAAGTAGATCAAATGCGTACTTGTATGACTCATTGTGAGGATCGCTAGAAAAATAACAGATTTCTTCTACAAATAGCTGGCTATCTCAGCGTTTTGTTGTTGTTGTTGTGTTTTTTTTTTTTGCACAATTTTGTATTCTGCACCTGAAGAAGTAAATGTTGCCACAGGCACTTCCTCTGAGCTCTGAAGAGAAACTGATTTGTTTAGTTTGGTAAAACTTATGCAATTGTGCAAAAAGACAAATGTTAGCATTAAGGTATCTGACTTGATGCCAGTCTTTTCAACCAAAACTTAAAACATGGTACCTATTTTGTGATTGACTTGCAGCACTGAAGTTGAATCTAACTGAAAATAACAGAACACAAAGGTTCACATAACAGAAATTATGGCTTTAAAATTAATTGTTCAGGCTTAGAAAACATCTTCAAAAAGCTCAGAGACTTTGCCACAAGCTGCTGAATTACTGATCAAAGCCCTCCAGTCTTTTAGTTTTTCTAACGGATGTTCCATAAAGCAAGTTCAAGATATTCCTATTTTCTTTGCGATATACTGTAACTTACATTAAAGATTGCCCTTAAGAGATTTCAAACCAATTTTAAGCAAGAAACTCATTCAATTTTAGTTTCTAAATCATCAACTTCAGGACCAAACTTTACAGAAACCACTCTATCCTTAAGATTGTTCTGAAATATCTCACATTTTCTGCTGAAAATAAGACATGGAGCTGTTACTTGTAGAAATGGAGAAAAAGGGAGACCTGGGTGCATTGATTGGATGAGAGGTCATGCTTCCTTAGTCTTGATCTTTAAACTGGAACCTGAATTTTAAGCAGGTTGGGCTTCCACCACATGTTGCCATGGTGAAAAACCCAGGTAAGAAGTGGACCAGCTTTGTGACACTGAAAATCCCAAACTGACCTCAATAAATCAGTAATCCTACTTTTCCCCAAAGACCCAAGACAGGCAGTAGAGATCTCTGTGAAAGCACAAATGTGTCTTAAAATGAACGCACAATTTGTTAAATCAATAAAACTCAATTGTTTTTTATGTTAGATTTATCATGAGCCATAAAGACAACATTCGGTATTTGTGCCATTATGCCATAAAAGGCATAAGCACACTTTCTATTTTCAACAAGTTTGCTGACCCAGTCAGTCATATATAGAGAGATATATTTATAATAGCTGCAAAATTACAAAAGAGAGAAAACGCAGCTTTTAAAAGACTGGGTCAGCGAACTTGTTTAAAATAAAAGGTATGCTTACAGATTATAGAATGATGAGAGCACTCCACTGACTTTAAAATGAGAGGTCACACTGTGAGAGTTGGAACTCATAAAAAACAACGTTTTAGAGGACAATGCAAAGTAGGAAGAAAATTTAGTACAAAAACCATCAGACATGCATTTCTTCTCTGAGTTTTATTCATGTGAATCCTATTTTCAGTGCATAGAAATGATTTGTGCCCAGGTCTGGGTTTTCTCTTCAGTTAGTAAGTGATGTGCTGAGGTGACACTCTGCAGTTTGACCTGTAATAACTTTTATTGTCTGTTATGTGGTGCTTTAGAAATGCCCTTGACAAAAAAAAAAAAAAAAAAAAAAAAAAAACTACAGCAAGACGAAATTGCAGTCCTTTAAGAAACTTTCCCGTGTTTTTCTTTGGAGGAATAAAACTTTTAGATAACACAGAACAGCAATATTCACATTATAAAGAAACAACCATGTGGAATCTTAATTAAGTCTTCAGGTGATAATTCCTTTTCAACATCAAAGCACCAAAGCAATTGTAATTACATTACAGAATGCCAATGGATGCACATCATCTCAATGCATGGCCTCCCCTTTGTTGATATCCTACAAATCAGACTATGACTATTTTACCTTTTTTCTCTCGTGTGGGCTTAGTCCAGTGTGCACATTAGTGTGAACTTTCGGGGTTGTGTGTTGTGTTCTCGTATTGTATATTTCTGTTTTAAAGGTCAATACTGATCTCAGACACACCTAGCGTGGTTGTTTGTGAAAAAAAAAAACACCTCCCATGAACAAGTCAAACTCTATAGTGGAAAAATGTGCTGTTTCACTGGCAATTTCTTAAAACATGTTTTTCCATAAAATCTTCCCTCCACATTTGTTTAAGATAGACAGCATCATGCTGTTTAAGAGAAGGGGCAGCATTCAGGAAATTTGAGACACTCATCATTAAATGTTCCAGTTGTGGTTTGGTTTGCTGTTCATTCTGCTTATGCAGACACGTATGTGTTCCACTAGGGCCCAATTTGATTCCTCTCCCACCCACGGATGCTTTGCGCTGTTTATCTCCCTGTTCCCATTTTAACATATAATATTTTCATTTCCTTAGAGACCTGTTTATTTAGTTCTACTGGACCATTTACTGACACAAGAAAGGCGATCCTACACTCAGCTGTGAAGACCCTTACATTCAAACTTTTGGGTTTACATAAAATACAGGATTTCAAAAGAAGTTTTTGAGACATAGGCCTGTTTGTGTTTGTCCATGGATGTATTGTATCTACTAATCACATGGTCAGTTTGTTTGCTTCAATGAGGTTTAAGAGCTTTCACTGATCAAAAATGTCAATCAAAACCAAGTGTTAATTTGCAATGTGGATACAAATTGAAACTTAACACTGGCCTATATGGAGTTTGCACATCCTCCTTCTACGTGTGCGTTCTCTTTGGGCACCCCAGCTTCCTTCCACAGTCCAAAAATATGATTATTAGGTGTAGTGGCGATTGTTTGTCAAACCAAACATCCAATAAAGTTCCAATGAGCCACTACTTAGACACTGGGGTCACGTTTCATAATGCAGGCAAAAGAAGCTTTTAAGTCCAAACTTGTAGATTGTTCAGTTGATTTATTTTCTATATTTTTGCAACAATTACAGACTTAAAACTTTCCATTGCTCCACACCTCTCTTGCTCTGGTAAAAAACCATAGGCCCCTAACCCAAATGCCTGATGGTCCTTACCAGGCTCCTACATTCATAGAAAGTGGACCGCCCACATTTCTTCCTGTTTTACATAATTAAGTAAATAAATAAGAAAAATAATAAAACAACAAAAATAAATACATAAATTCAACCATTATTAACCTAAAAATAAACTCTCTAAATAATACAAAAAAATACTAATTTAAGAATAAACTAACAAAATTCAAATGAATAAAGAAATAAAGAAAATAGCTCCAACATTAGGTAAATAAATAGTCCCTAAACAGTCCTTAGAACTGTGCGTGTGCATGGTTGTTTGTCTTGTGTGTCTCTAAATAATTCATTTATTTCTATTTTTGTTAAACATGTGCCAGTTTTGCCACAAGTACAAGTCAGTGAACACAGCTTCACAAATCTGTTGCTCAATATGTGTGACTTCAGATCCACTTCTTCCAAGTTGTTTGTATAACAACCCAGCTGTTAGCGGGAGGGGATGGAGTGTGGGAGCGTTGTCAAGGCAACACATTCAGCCAATCATAGAGAGAGCTCTAGTTTGGCCTGGTTTTTCATTCAGCCTTTTTATACAGTATTAAATGGCACACAAAACTGAGGCAAGCTATTTTGACAAAACACTTTATTAGTTTTTGCTAATTCTGCCTTTGATTAAAAAAAAACAAGTAACACACATCAATGGCACTCCATTTTGCTCATTACAAATACTGTAATTTTTTTTTTTTAATCTTAGGTTGTTTAAAGTTGTTTTGGGGTTTTATTTATTGATTCTAGTCTCATTATTATTCTGTGTTCCTTAGTCTCCTTCTTCGATTAGATTAGCTTTATTGCTGTTGTCTCTAGTTTAGTCCTTTCTTAGTGATTCTAATTGACTATGTTTGTTTCTTGTGTCTAGTTATTTAAAGTTAGTCTAGTTTTATTATGTCTACATAGTACAGAGTGAACAGGGCCTCTTTGTTGAAAATGCACAGTCCATGCTACTCCAAGTTGCTCCTTACTTTTTGAGAGATTTTATTGGTCAGAAATTCTCATGAGAAGAAGTTATTTTGACTCCTGTATGAAATTTTCTTCCTGTTTCTCAAAATTATATCTGACTGCTATGTAGTATGGGTAAGAAACTCATTTATACTTTTAAAAATAAACTGAAATATCCCTTTAAAAAGAGGGTACAAGCCACTAATTATGAGTGAACAATAGCCTGCTCCTAAGGGATGCTAATTATAGAAGGTTGGGTAAATGATGCCCCATTTTTACATTCTCATCAACATGGAAACTGTCAAAGCACAGAATTGTGTGTTTTTGATTTCTAAAAAAAAAAACAGGATAAAAAGGGGCCTCGGAGGTGGTACTGGGATCATCCCACCTGTAAGTAGATGTGAAGCAAGAGTAAGTTGAAAGAGCTGCAAACGAGGTCACTTAGTGTGCAACTATTTCATCCCCCAGCGGGACTCTGAGCATCAGCTGGAATGCACACAAACATGTGTACGCATACACTGATTCACATACTGTAATTGCTCAGGCATGCTAATGGTACCACTATCGAGATCTATTTTCTTCTTCCCGACAGTGATCAGTGAGTTACTGACTTGTTTGTGATCTCTGTGGGACAAAAGATGCCAAGTACTGCGCTATGTTCAAAATGCTCTGCGACTAAACAGACATTTAAACTTGAAAAGAGATAATGGACATTGTCCATCCTTCATTATTTTGCAGAAAATAAAATGTTATTTTTAAATGAATGTTTTAATGTTTTTACATAATTTTATTGTATTGAGTTTTCAACTTTCATCATTACATTAATATGAAATAAAAAATTACTCTGCCTGTGTTTGGTTGTATGATTTTATGTCAGCTATATCTGATCCTTAAACTGCCTTGCACAGCCATTTTTTTAATTACAGCATAATCTCTTGCTCACTATTTGAAAAATTCTACCACAGGCCATATTTGGATAGATTTAATAAATCTGGATTTTTCCAAACAACCTAAGTGCTTTTTTTTTTTTTTTTTATTCTGGCCTACAGTAGCCCTCACCAAAATTTGGTGAGGGCTACTGTAGGCTTTTGGATGCAATTGTGAAGGATGCTACAAGGATGAAAAGAGGAAACATATGAGCAAACAACATATAAGCTCCTGTGAGAGGAGCAGGAAGCTGAGACAGTGAGGAAAGACCGGAGGTAATGGCTCGTTCTTATTCCCTAAAGAATGTTAGTGTTACCTATTGTGAAAAAAAATGACATGCATTGCCTTGATAGTTGGACAAAATAAATAACATACTATGGTGATTTGTGAAAAGCCTGTTATTTCACTTTAAGATTATTACCAAAAGTAGAAACTCATTATGTCAGTTATTAATGTCAACATTTTAAAATTATCATAATTTATAGGTGTTTCTTGCTTTAATTTTTATCTGTGCGTTTGAACTTCTCTTTAAATTACTGTTTTATTGTTAGTTTTAGACTTTGTTTTCTTTTCACTCATAGCGTGCCTGTACCTGGCTTATCTTTCTCCCTTTTGACAGCCTGTCAATCTGCTTCTATTCACAGCTGTTGCCTATCATCTGATTGTCATGACCTGCAACCAGTGCCAATCTCCATTCATAGTTGTGTATTTATAACTCACCAGTTTTATTTTTCTTTTTTGGGTCCTCTGTTACTCTACTACCTTTATTTTGGTTCCCATGTGCCTTCCCCTCTAGTCTTTGTATATATTTTCAGTTCTTCGTTAAGCTCTTCATTATTGCACATTTGTCTCTATCCTACTGCTTTTGGGTTCTCCACTTAACGCCAATGTAGCAGGCTATAATACTTATTTGACCTTGTTAACATTAGATCCAATTGTTTTGATTATCTGCACTAATTTAGTTTGTAATATTAGTGGTTTGGGGTGTGCAAGGGATGTAGTTGGGTCTCTTGTCTACAAGAGGGGTGTGTTGGCGCCATAGTCAAAAGAGTCCACTAGGGGGACTAGTGCGCTCTTCTCTACACAATACAAGAGTCAGTGAAAGAGCACTGATTTCATTTTGTGATCATTCATTCTGTTATAATTGTCCGTCTTATAAGGTAATAAATGGGATCAAACTTTCAGGAGAATGACACGGATGAATGCTAGCCCTGTATGTGCGAGTCGGTATGTATTTAGTTTGTTTTGCGTCACGGAGTAGTTTATCTTGCTTTAATGTGATGTGTGAAGAGTCTTTGGCTAGCTAACTTAGCTCTGTTGCTAACAGCATCCGACAGTTTGATTTTTTTAAATGGCAATGATAACTTGTGATTTTTGTGAAGTAGTACAGGTAATGTACTGTTTTTCATCATTTTGATTGGAAATATTTCTATTTTTTTCATTACTAATTTAGTTATAACTGTACCATAAAAAAAAAAACATTACTTAAATAATTAAGGGTGAAATGTTTAAATATTATTAAATAACTGTAACGTGAAACACTTGATTTTGTTTAAAAAATATAGTATCAATAACTATATTGATACTATATATCAATATTTCTGTGTTCTGCGTCTCTACACTCAATACAAGAGAAAGTGAAAGAGCACTGATTTAATCGCGTAATCATTTCTTCTCTTACAATTGTCCCTCTTATAAGGGCTAACACTAATATTACAAATTACGTTAAATTATGTAATGATATTGAAGAATACTGCTAATTTACTACATGCTAATTTTTACTTACAAGACAAAAATCATACTAGTATATAATCTGTGAATATCAGTTCAGGGCACTTTCAAAGTCTTTTGCCATTTAGTGAAAAAATAAATAAATATCCCTCCCAAGGCACTTAAGTGAATTCTGACTTCCCAATATTGCCAAATTATTTATCACATTTTTGAGACGTCACAAGCACGAAAAAACTATGAAATAGTCCCCATTACTTAATCTGGATGGATAACCTAATCCATCCAGATTAAGTAATTCTTAATAGTTTCATACAGAACAAAATGTTCATAGCAAACTAATTTTATACATTTTTCTGGTGCATGCAAGTTAAACATAAAAACAAGAAGATAAGTGGTTTTGACAAACCTAAAAATCCAACAAATTACCAACATAAATCATATACATTTTTTTTTATTTGTGGAATTGAAGTTATGCTCTCAAACGGATTCAATTTGGATTACAGATTATCCACATTATACTACCACCTGAACATTTTTGACTTTACTTGAAGGGGGTCCACCTTAAAATGTCATGAAATATGGAAAACCCTTTTTTCTTCTTGTCCACCCACATGGGAAAGCTTTCCACCTTCACTGAGTGACCCTTAATGTCTGCCCTGGAGCACCACACCTTATGGCTTCATTTACCTCAGTTTCTGGTCCACTAAAATGTGGATTTTTATTCAGACGCCTTCACTTAAATGAGCAAACGTTTTGGTTAGAGCTGTACATAGAAATCTGTGAACAAAGATGCTCCCAACACTGATGCTTGGTGGGACAAACTGGAATAAAAAGTTGTACAGCTTAGCTGCTACAGACCTAAATGTGATACATCTGCAGCCATCCAGAGCTTTAAATAGCTTGGCTGTCTTTAACTTCACAGGCCTTTTCAGGCTGGATCAATCTTCTTTGCATCATCATGTTGAGTTGGTAGTTTATGCTTTCGCAAATGGAATTTGCAAACAGGACTACAGACCAGTTAAGATATAAATGCATCGTGGAAATTACAAGCGTTTTCTTTTGAAGCTTCAAAAGCTAAGAAATGTCAAAACGTTAAAAAGCAGCAGTGTCGTTCAAAACCAAAAGATGCATTATTGAACATCTTTTCACAAATCTCTACAGCTGCAAGTCACCAGCATCAGGTTATTAAATAAATAAAAAGGAAAAGTAGGGACCACAGACAAATTAACTGGAGAGAACCTTAGAATATGAGCATTGGAAGGTTCATGCTGATAATGTAAAAGCTAAAATGTCAAAAACTATTGCAAAATAAAATCACTTTACAACTTATGCTCTTATTTATTACTTTGCATAGGTCAAGGGAAACTCTTTAACCTCTAGAACCAACACAAACCTGTGTACATTCTACAGAAGAAACAGACGGATTATAACCGCTTCAGTTTATTTTTATTCAACTCATGAAATATTTTTGTGCATACTTGAAAATGTATTGATTTAGAAGACAATTTACAAAGACTATAAAATATTCCTGTCAAGGTGTAAAGAAATGTTTGGTTGAAGCTAAAGGTCAGGACAAATATTAAAAACAATTCTACTTCAGCTAGAGAAATTTATGTGTAGAATAATTGTTGTGATAAGTTAAAACTGTTTCATGCTTCAAATGAAAACATGCATAAAAATCAGTGGCTAAACAAATGAAACAAGGCTTGATTATGATTATATTATTTTGTCTACAGTCTCAGCTAGAATTCCTTCCAGATACATTTTAGAATAAAATGCAGGAAGAAATCAGCTTTCATTTTGAGAGTCAAGGTAAAAAAATAAAAATAAAAAAAAAACACTTACGCTTCCATCTAAGCTTTTTCTTTAACTTCACAGGCCTTTGTGTCCCTGCTATTGGCAGGGATTCAGATACTGGTTATTATCTTGTTATCTAAACCTTCACTCAAATGGACACTTGATATGTGAGGACCCAGCGTTCTAATAAACAAGTGACAAAAAAGTAGTTGAGAACCCAAGACAAAGTGAGTACATATACATTTGTTAAGTAACTAGAGGTGTGACCTCGCTCTCAAACAAATTCAACTCATCACATACTAGACTACAGAAAAGTTGGACAGACAAACATGATGTCCAGACTGGGGAATAGTACGTTACAGTACGTCTTCTTTAAAACTGGCATAAAGAGCTAAATGTTTTACCAAGAACTCACTATTCTTACAGTTTTCGTTTAATACCCTCCTATTTACATATCAATCCTTAGCTCTCTGAAGAACTGCTGATCCCAGGGGTCAAATGTTTTTTTGCCCTTACTACTCCAGACAAAAGCCCTGGTGGGGTATGTCAGTATGCAAAGTAGATAATAAAAAGAAGTAAACCTTCAAAAGGCTTCGGAGGATTTAATTGTTTTTTTATAGGAAGAGTATATATACAAAGCTTACATTCTTCCTGTTTTTTGTCCAGCAGGGCTAAACAGGGCTGTTTAGGACTGCCACCATGTGGGAAGAACATGCTATAACATGTGGAAATATTTGTGCAGTAACTTTCCAAAAAGCATTATGTGATGGCACAGTATTTGTTTTTTTATATAGTACACTGCCTTTAAGAAGTATTCACCCTCTTGTCTGTCTTACCAATTTTATTGCTTTTACAAATCATGGACAAAAACACCCCAAAACCTTTAATGTCAAAGTGAAAACTGATTTTCAGAAAATAGAGACAGTAAATAATATTGAATACAAAATAGTGATTGCATAATTTTTTAAGGTGACTGACCTAATTCAACAGACGTAAAACTGTGTACAACAGATGAGCTAGTAGTTCAACAATGAGCGGACTGGAGACCACCTGAGTATGCTACCATTAAAGCTTAAAGACAAAATAATGCCCAAAGAAATTTAGAGAAATGGTTTCTGAAAAGTCAGTGGATAAAAACAAAAAATATCTTAGGCACTAAGCATCTCTTGAAATTCAGTTAAATCTGTCGCAGTGAAACGGAAAAAAATATGACACATGCAAATCTGCCTGGATCAAACTGTCCTCACAAATTGAGTGACTGTGAAAGGAGTCTAGTGAAAGAGGTCACCAGGACACCTGACCACGCTAAGAGTTACAGGCTTCAGCAGCCAAGCTGGGAGAAACATACAACACATTGCACAAGCAAGAATCCCCACTGTGAATCATGGTGGTAGCAGCATGCTGGAGTGCCCCAGTCAAAGCCCAGACCTCAATCTCATAGAGAATCTGTGACAGGACTTGAAAAGGGCTGTGCAAATCCATAATAGTCAGTACTTTTTATAGGCACTGTATAGTTTTCAGAATTTCAAAAGATTCCTGTAACACGCATTTGGGGAGCTGAAGGGTTTAAATATTGAATATGTTGGCAATGTTGTCAGGAAGTCTTCCACTGTTTCAAAACATCCACAAATAAACATTTCCACGAGGCTTAACTCGCCTGCTTGGGAGCTGCTACAAAGTGTCTCTGTTCTCTTTTAACCTGAAAGCATGTCTACTGGTTTCGCTCATTGTTTGAGCTGAGATAACATTCCCACAATACAAACAGAAGCACAACATCATTCACTATTGATCATTGGTGGATAAAATGCTGTCATACTTTGCTCAGTTTTCATTATTCATGTATCTTAATGTCTTTTTGTGTTGAAGACTTAAGTTCATCTGGCAGTTTAAGTAAAGAGTCGCTACATCTAAGACTATTAAAGGTTTATTAGGTTTTCAAGTCAAGAGAGGCTTCATCAATCTACATTAATCTGTCAAAACAATATGACCACCTGTTTAATACTGAGTAGATGCTCACTTTGCTGAAAGCTGAACTGTCACCATTTAGAGTAGGGAACAAGGAAGTCTGACAGTAGTTTAAATCATCCTAACCCAGATGATTTAAACTTTTGGGTTAAAGCAAAATACTGCAGTATTTTGCTGCTTTTAAGAATTGGAACTGTTCTTTCCCACTACAGAAAAAAACATACAGCTTTGAGAATGTCAAAAACAAGAATTGGCTGTACACATGTGAAGTTGTTAGTCTAAATTATACATATACGGTAGTCTCATGTATACACCATCCTCACTAATGTGCTGTTAAATAGTAGGGTGCATCATGTTTTGTGTGTGAGGTTTGTTTTTTGTTTTTCTAGTGTCAATAAGGTTTTGTTACAGGTCCGGCTGGATATTTCACTACTCTTCATCAGAATTGGTAGACTTCATGAAAATGGGTTTGTTCCCTATAATAATAATAATAGACTAAAATTTTTTTTTTTACTAATTTTGAAGTTGTTACTGAACCTGTGGGAATCTACATTCTTGTGTCTCCATCTAGTGGACAAAAACTGAAATTACATAATTTTTTTGAAACAGGACTAGTATAGGGTACTCAAGTCAAGTCTCTAATGAATTAGATACATGAAAGAGTATTTATGTGCTTTCTGTATTATCAAAAGAAATAGTGAGAATGTTCTCACCTTCTGTGAAGAACATGTTTCTTGCCATCAGAGAATAATGTTGCATGTTAGTTTTGTACAGTTATGTTAATTTGATAAATAAAAAGTAGAAAACTGTTTAAAACTGAAATGCCCGCTACACGCATTTCTTGTGTTACAAGGCAAAGTTTTGTCCATATTAATTTCAGTACTTGTTCACTTTTACCAGAATGGATTCTTCTTGGTAAGACAATTATATTTAATCTATTAATCAGTAAGTCACAAATAGGTTCAAACTTGTGCAATGAACCAATATTGTGTCAACTGTTAAAAGTTTAATAAGAAATATTTCAGTAACATCCACCTTTATACACAGTTTAATGTAGTACTGCCGTGACACATTACAACACAATCTTTAGTTACAGCTCTTCTCCAAGAATCAGGGGGAAAAAATCAGCTGATTTTTCCTCTTTTAATCAAAATTACATTTATAAAAAAACATTTACTGCACAATAGTTTGTCCTGCTTGCGCACTTCACATAAGTTGAGTGAGAAATATCAGAATAACATAAACTTCAAGAAAAATTCTAGAGGATTTTTTCCAAGACCACCTAAAAGACACGTCTGAATAATAACAAAAAGAGAATGTCATTCTGGTTCTGCAACTTTTTGCTGGTATTGTAAAAAGTTGCTGGTATAGAACAAACAGAAATAATTTCAAAAATCCAAACTAACCTAAAACAGGAAGTTTATTGTGGTTGGTGTTAGTAAAAAGGTTATGTGTCATTTCAAACAATGGGTGCAAATACCTGGTTTCAACCATTTTACAAAGCAAACTCATTTAAATTTGATTTTTTTTAAAAAAAACATTTCTTGTTCGATCATAAATATAAGAATAAAATCTAGTTTTGACGATTGCTAAACTCAAATAAGATGAAAGACCAATTATCATTCTGGCAACTAAAAAGTGAATTACTGATTTTAGAAATAAAAGCCCCTTTCTTGAATACAGTTCTATATTTGTATTTATGAATAGTAACATATTGCACTATTTTTTTTTTCATTTTTTCTAATTTTTATATTACATCTTATTGAACTTAAATAATGCTGAAAGTAATCTTAGATTAAAAAAATGCTCAATAATTGAAAAAATCTTCACATTTACACTTTTATTGTAAAGGCGGTTTCTTACAAAACACTTATGTGACAGAAATGAACAAAAAAGAGCAAAAGCAATAAAATAAGCAGAATTCAAAGAAATTAGCTATAGAAATCTAACTTTGGTGATGATGTTTTTATTTAAACAGAAAACTAATTTGCTGACAAATACAAAAAACGTACAAAAAGAAAGTAAGCAACATAAAAACTATATACGACAAAATCTTCAAGCAACAGCTCAGATAATGCCTGGCTGCATGGTGAGCTGCTAACATGTTTGAAAAGTGTAACAATTTCCAGATCAAAGCAGCAGATCAGCTCAGTGTGACTCTCCTAGGATCCCATCTAATTTTTCCTTTCAGAACTAACTAAAGCAGATGCACCTGTTAAACGATCTGTTCTGTGGCAATAAGTACACCTGGAGAAGCATACTACCAAAAACAAAAAAATTGCACATGCTAAATCAAAGTTCTGTAACGTTATCGCAGCTTTTAATGCTACATCAGCTGAAACAACAGATAAACAGCAGTACAGTATATAAAGAACTAATCTGAACAGTATAAAATCTTTCCACATAAAGTATTTGTTTATTAGAGAAAGCAGTTTTAGTAATTACCTAGCAGTGTCTGTTATAAGTGTGGTTAGATAGATTTACAGTACATTTTGAAGCCCTAAGAGATTTCCTGTTTAAACATCTGTGTCCTGCAAGAAGCCCCCAATATTTTCATTTAAAAAATCATCATAGCCTTATGCTTTTGGAGATGAAAAGTAAAAGTTGTTGATAATAAATTATAAAAATACATGATGGGAAGGAAGAGTAACAATACTCCTTTGACAACTAAATTACTTTTATATTTTTTAAAGCTCACTGAAACCAGGGGAATCCCATTTGAAAGTTAGATGAAAAAGTTTGAATCACACTCATAGTTTTAGTGTAGTATAAGTGAAACTTCTACCAGCAGCTATTTTGTTTTTCCATTGCAACAAAGCAGACTGGCTGCTTCCAGTTTTTTCAGATGTTTAGTTTATGTTAAGAAATAAAAAAAGTAGAGCAAGTTGATGCTGCACATTTCACACATAAAATCACACCAATAGTGCTACATATGCTGTGTATTAAATGACTACAAAAATCTAAAAAGGGTTTTTGTGGGCCAATAACTTATCTTTCATTGACTTGAAGTACAAATCCAAGTTTTTGTTTAAATCTCAAAAGAAAATTTCTAAGAAGAAACTTATGCATAATTTGAATTTAAACGTTTGGACATTGGTCTTACTGAGATTTATAAGTGATGTCTTTGTTTAATACGTGATAAACTGTGGCAGCCTGTTAGTATATTGGACAGGAAAACAGGTGGAAATCATTAATTAAAATCTAAAATTTCTGGAGTTTCATTTTGAACTTGAACTACAAGCATGGTAAAAACAAAAGTATTTCCTGTCAGTTCTAGGACAAAACATAACAGAACTGATAGGGCCTTTAACGGCTTACACAATTACATAAATCTAACTTCAAGTGTACAAACACCCAATTCATTCTAGACTATCAAATACTGCATAAACGTGAATCCAAAAAGAAAATGTCTGATAAAATGAACATCAAATGAATCATCAGCGTGATCACTTACTATAAATTCAGGAGTTTTGGCAGCTTGCTCCTCTGGGGTATAACAACATACATTTTCTGAGAAGCAATTGTTGATGCCTGCCAAGATAGGAACATTTTTAAATTAGTTGAGTCCATCATTCTAGAGTTAGAACAACTATTTACAGTTGGAAAACATTTAAGAGAGATAATCTCCCAAGGGGTGAACATCCCAGAGACAGTGCCCCAACAACACACTGTGCAGTGCTCTGAGAAGTGACAAAAACTTCAAGATCATCTCAGTTACAAGTTAAATTTAGTTAAAGAACAATTAGAACAATTCTAAACAAGTATAGATTTTTGCAAAGAGTTACTGAGCAAATCCTCCTTTGCCTAAAAATAAAATGGCTTCATGCTATAGGTTTGTGAACTAGTCTAGACATCAACATAGTTCAGATGCTTTGGTTGGACCTTAAAAGAGATGTTTCAGAACAAAATGTCTACAAACCTCAGTTTGTAGACATTTTGCTGAAAGATGAGCGGTACAAAAATCCTTCACAATGAAGGGATAAAGTCAGACAAATGACTATTGAGAGTCACACCAGCTAAACGTGCTTCTGCAAGCTATTATATTATATGAGTACTTAGTTTTTCAAATGAAGCTTCCTCCATTTGATTTCATCTTTGTTGAATAGAAAGCACAGGCCAACATTGTATTTTTACACTCAAAGTTAGACTTCAAAAGCTTAAAAATCTTGTAAAGACCAAATTATTTTTGTTATATTTTGCTAAGAACATTTGAAAAATTGCATCCTTTCCTTTTTTACCATGATTACATAATTTAAAACCAAATAATGCAGATGGTGGGAGGGTTTTATGAGTTGATAATGCTGAGGTTAACAAAGATGTTAGTTCTTTGAAAGCATTTTTGCAGGACACAGATGTTGGTGTCTAATACTGTCTTTGTGTTCTAAAATGAAAACCCTTCCTGTTTACTAATTTCTAAAAGAGCTTCACTAAACATCAAACCTTCTCTTTCTGTACTCTGTTTTCCATCTTCTGAGTTTATCACTTGCTTCCTCTTTCGCCTGTTTCTCCTGTTTTAAAGTTTGAAACTAACCCATTATCATCGCCCTCTCTTCCTTTCTGCCAACACAGAACAAGTTTCTTATTAAATTTTGACATTTCTGATGTTTGCAACACTCCTTTCCTCCCTGCTCAGTAGTAGCAGGAGTCATTGTTACAGGCACGGATCTCCCTCCGGTCCTTGCAGTTGCCCTTTCCCCTTCTCTTTGCCGTCCTGAAGCGCTCCTGTAAGCCTCCTCCGCAGGGTTTAGTGCAGTCAGTCCAGCTGGTCCATGGCTGCATACGGCAACCCGCTGCACCTGACCAAATGAGAAGCAGCAGAGGAGGCAGAAACAAAGTAAGAAACCGTCATTCAGAAGTAATCAGCAACACACATGGAGGACTCCCTGCTTTACAACAGTGCATGCACGTCGCAAAAACGAAAAAAAAGACTTATGTCTACATAGTTATGAATTGATGTGATTTTAAATAGGAGATGCAATTAAATTATCCAAAGACTTTTGTTTCTCTTAGTCAGTTGTTGAAGTGTTGACTATATATATCTAATTGGGTGTCTTGGTTCAGTGTTGACATTTTGACATAGGGCAAAATCAGCAAAAACTAAGCCCCTTGTTCAATGTTATGCTTCAAATTTTTGCAAATTTGCAGCTTCGTTCAAACTTGAGGTTTGCTAATTACATCCTGTGAATTGTTTTGTTAGAGTGTATGGGAAATATTTTTTTTTAGTTCATGTGTTGTATAAACACTGCATGTCAGCTTTCATCCAGTTTCCTTCATGGTGCATCTATTTACCCGATCCCTTGGCCTTACTTCCGCCTCCCCCTTTTGTGCGGCACTTCCTGATCTTGCATTTCTTCCGCTGGATGGTCTCAGGGCAAGAGCTGCCCCCGAACTGCGGCTCCAGTTTGATCATTCGAGTGCGAATCGTGTGTCCTTTACCACAGGACTTGTTGCACTCCGACCACTCCGACCACTCTGAGACCATGCAGTCCACCGCTGGATGATAGGATGATAGGAACAATGGAAGGTAAAGACATGAAGAGAAAGAAAAATCAAATGAAAAAGAAAAGGAATAATTAAGCTTTTTTTATGTTACAACCCAAACAATTTCTATCACTTTTTGGGATTTCATGTGGTAGACCAGCAGAAAAAAGTGTTTAATTCTGAAAAGATGCATAATTTTCAATTATTTATTGGGTGATAATGTGAAAGTGTCATGCTTTTGTTTCTCATCCACATACTTTGCAGAACCACTGCACAAAGTATGCAGCTGCAAGTCTTCTGGGGAAGCTTCAACCAGCTTTGTACATATACAAACTAAAATTCTACTTTAAGCAAGACAGCGGGTCTGTAAACCTTAACCTTTACAAGGTCGTTGTCTTTCGTAAAAGATTAACTTCGACCCCAGTTTTTAGTCTTTTACAACAACTAACTGGTTATCTCCAGGATTACGGCAGTTAGCTAGATCCATTTTCCCATCAACTCAGATCAGCTTCCCAGCCAGTGGTAAAGAAAAACATCCCCACAGCATCACCAATTTTCACAGGGGGAATAATGTGTGACGGGTAATCTTCTGTGATAGTATTTGATCACACATAGTGCAAATGTTGAATACGTCCAATTTTGATCTCATCTGACCAGATAACCTACCTCTACATTTTTGCTGTGTCAGCCACATGGCTTGTGCAGCAAACAGAATTTCTATGTCTTTCTTCTTGCAATGCCTCCCTAAAGGAACAAAAATGAGGCGAGTACAACTACTAGGATTATCTTGTTGGCATATTCTCCCAACTGAGCTGTGGATCTCTGAAACTCCTTCAGAGTTACCATTAGCTTCTTTGGTTCTTCTCTGATTACTGCTGTCCTGATCCAAACCTGTCGGTTTCGATGGGCAACCATGTCTTATTAAGTTTGCAGTTGTGCTATGCTCTTTCCACTTTCAGATAATAGATTTAGCAGTTGTTTCAGAGACACGCAGAATTTGGTATAGTGTTTTATAACCCAATTCTGTTTTAAACTTTTACTCAACAACATTTTATACACATCTTTTATCCTCCTTGGTTTTCACAATGCACACTGGTCTCTATTAAGCCTCTTAGAACCTCCTAAGCACAGCTGGATCAATAATACAAATAATCTACTCTTACTTATTGGGTAAGAATAAACCATGAGTAAACCATAGATTTTTGTTGGTCCATCACACAAAATCCTAATAAAAAACGACTGAAGTCTGTGTCTGTTATGTTCCAAAATGAGAACAAGTTCAAGCTTCTGATAACTTTATCAAGGCACGGAGCATGTGACACATTTTGGTTGGGGACAAACTGTGCTGAGCTCCAGGGAGACTGACTCCTTAAACTGTGATGAATATTTAGGAGGATCTTAAGCAGAATACTTTCTACCATTTATGAGATTCAGTTTGATACCACAAACCCAATAGATCATTTTATTTTATGAAACTTGCACATTCACAGCAAATTTTTTAAACAACCTTTCTGCAAAGCCAGGGCTTGTGAAGTTTTATCCTCACATTGGACAGATTAGCACACAGCAGAATAACTGCTTCCACTGAGGCTGCACCTTCCTGTCCAGAAAAAATAGAACATAAAAGAAAGTGTTCCATGCTACTCTGTGCGTTTTAAATTACCAGGAGACGCTGATAGATGGTGTTTGCTCTGTTGTAATGTTCAAATGTTTTTAAACGAATCCCAGTTACAAAACGCCTACCAATATTATCAAAAAATAAAATGCAATAACAAATGCATTGTATATGTTGCTGTTTTAAGCATCAAACTCATATCTGTGTAAACTCATTTGTCCTTTGAGATCAAAGGTGGGCAACATTTTTCTACTGGTTTGTTTTGTTTCAATTTAAGGAAATAAAGGGTGACAAACTGAAATCAGATAATGCTGCCAATATTTGTCCAGAAAAACTATGAGGAGATCCAGTCAGATGTAACAATACGCAGTCCGTTAAGAATATTAAAAAAGTGAATCTCCTGAACTATTGAAAATATTATAAATGTGATTAATTCTCAGAAACTCGCAAGTAGAAAAATTGTTGAGTGTTGTGAAAATGTGACTCATTTTGTTAAGCAAGAAATTAGAGGAAAAAAAAAAACACTGCCCTCTATCAGTACAGTAGAGTACTTTTTGCCTCAATCTGTGCATTTTCACTGTGCATTTATGACCAATAAGAAAGACTAAATATCACGCGCACTTTCATTAAATATTAGATATAACGTGAAACTTTATGTGTAGTATATGTGTAAACACACATGTACATTGGCGATGTAAAGAGAGACAGAAATGGCAGGATCGTTCAGTGTGTCTTCAGAGAGGAGGCACAGTTTTTTATTGCTTCACCTTGCCTTTCTCACATGTATTTGAAAGACAGTGCATAAATTCAGCAATTCTGACCATGAAATGTTGAAATTGTAGAGAAAGCAAATTTATAGACTAGTCAACTGGACAAATTGATTTTCTCTTATCGCTGTTAATTTACTTGTCATGATGACAAGTGAGGCCGCCTCACCTACCTCTGCTCACTGCATGTCACTGTCCTGAACTGAAGGGAAGAGTTTAAAATTCAAGAACTCACGGCATTCAGGCAACATGCATTTCTCGGTTTGCTCCAGCTCCTCGGTGCACTCAGCAGGATCCGACTTCAGCATCCTCTGACGGTTTCGAACTCCCCGGCCGCACGTCACACTGCATTCACTCCAATCCGACCAGGGGGACAGCATGCAGGGGATAGTGTCTGTACTCACACAAACACACACACACACACACAGTTACAATCTGAAATATGTAAATCAATTTCTTTAGAGAGAACTTTAGTAACTGAATAACATTGTAAAGGAAAAATATGTAATAATAGATCTAAATCATGACTTTTATGTTGGTTACTGATTCACTCAAATGCAAAACAACATGAAGAAACAAGCATGAATTCCAAGAAGTCGGTTTCTGCTTTACATATTTTAAATGCAAATCAACCCCCATAGCAACAGTGACAGGACAAAAACATCATGAGTAGGTTCTGAGGAAGTGGGTTATTTAAAGCAAGTCTGGACTTGTAAGAGAGTAAACTTTACTTGTTTAGAACCTTTCATAGGACAAAAACTACAAAACACAAAACAAGCAAGCTCAAGATAAAGCAAACAACGAAAAATAAAAACAGCATATATATAATATCATGCAGCATAAAACTAGTTAAAAGCCAGTCTGAATAAATAAATAAAAAAAATATATATATATATATTTAGTTATTTTTTAAATCAACAGTACCAAGACAGGACAAAGATGGAGGCAAAGCATTGTACAATCTGAAGATGACAAGACAAAAGCATTTATGCCCTCCGGTCTTAAATTTTGATTAAGGAACTATTAACAATCTTTGGCTAATAAAAGTAAGAATAACTGTAAGCTCACAGCATTCTGGCATCATGCACTTCTCCACCTCGGCCACCTCGGTTTTACACATGGAACCATCTATAGGGGGCATCTTCACCATGCGCTCACGTCTCCTCATGCCAACCCCGCAGGTGATGCTGCAGGGGTCCCACTCTCCCCACTCTGTCACCACACAGCTGCTGGGAGCTGTGGCGAGCAAAAAGGAAAAAAAAAAAAAAGCTGAACTAGAACTTCCAAATTAAACACTTTTGCTTAATCTTAAAAGAACAAAATGCTCACTCTTTTAGTTTACTTTTTTTAATTCTGCATAAATTATGGGATATTACAGTAGGATTTCCAAAATGCCTATATCTAAATGGGACTTTGGGTAACTCATAGCAATGGCATTCACAAAGGTTGTTTTTTTTTTTTTTTCTTACTGGCAACCTGGTCAGATGTGAAGTTGTGTGTTAAATGCTAATTGAATAACCTCCCAAATATGAACTATTTCTGCCACAGACAAAAGTCTGTTGTAAAATGTAAAAAATAAGGTAAAAAAAAGAAGCTCTAAATATTAGGCAAGCATCAAGACAGGGAGGATTGTTGGGACAAATTACACTGTAAAGAAATTCTTCAAGCTGTTCTTATTGCAACTGATTACTTATGCAAGACCATGTTCCTCAGAGAAACCCATTATGATTGAAAAGGAGCATAAGGCTTAATAACAGGGTGTGAAAAGCAGTGGAGAGTGTAGAGAGCCAGAAGTCCCTCTGCAGGCGACCTGAATCGCATTCAAGCAGCCACTGTGGATTAATGAGACCTGACCAAACATGTGTTTGTTTTTGATTGATCAAACACCAGATGTGCTGCTGTTTTGGACTGTTTAAAGGAGTTTCGCTGTGAATTCTGGAAGACCTTGTCACTGAGCACAACAGCAGCCAGAATGAAAGTGGTGGCACACAAAGTCCGATGCAGCACTGCAATAATTCTTATTTTTTATCCTGCTAACATGTCACATGTTTAACAATGTATTTCCACTGATTTTTATTGTTATTTTAAAGATTTAATCTATTTAAATTCATATATTTCTTTTCTCCGTTTCCAACCACACAATGTGGGCCCTAGAAGTGTAAATAAATGAGTTTGCTTGCACTTTTTACCAATTAGTTTTCAATATTTTTACTTAATCTAAATATGTTTCAAGTGACAAAGAGGGAGGGGGCAGCATGTAACTAGAATTGAAATGTAACTATCGACCAGATTCTAAGTTCTGGCAAATTGGTCACATGATTTAACATAGTCTGAAGTTTGGTAAGCTTAAACAAAATATTTCAGTATTATAGACAAAAACACTCCAAGTATGATATTACAATGCCCTGAAAAGCATAGAGAGCATAGACGATTGTGAAAGTGAAAAAAGTTTCATCATCCAGACTGGAGCTCTGCGACAACATGTTCTTTCCAGGCCTATAAAGAATTATGTAATAAAATCTATACAATGTTTTCCTGGATCACTTCTGTAAAGAAAAAAACTAATTACTGTTTCCTAGTGTACTTGTAGTTGTTTACAGGCCTTAGACTTAAACCTCAAAGCTCAAATTTATTTTACTGGCATTTAATTTGAAAGAAAAAAATAAAGAAATGCATTATGCATTTTTGAGAAGTGGGAGGAAACTTTATGACAAACAAGAAACTGCAAAGTGTGGTGAGAATTTATAGTTGTCGTCCTTTATGATGATACCCCTCAATAAAATCTGGAAAAAAACAATTGGTTTCAGAAATCAACAACTTATTCCCAGTATAAATTCAAGGCCTTCAGATGTATGGCTATTTTTTTTCAGCATGAACAGGTAAGTTGGTCAAATGTGAAGAAGAATAGAGCTAAATACTGTACAAGAACATTCTAAAATTCAGGACTTTTTAGCTTTTTGTAAAACCATGTGCTATGATATTTTCACCTCAACTTTGTGTTTGTCTATCACCTAAAATCCAGATAAAGTACAATAAATATCCCGAGAGTAAAAACTGCTGTGAATTTTAGCTTACATGTATTCTAAATGGACTGGAAGCTATCAGGACACAGAGAGGAGCAGTTAACTGGTGCATCATTGGCACATTAATGCCAATGAGGTACCAGTTAAACAATGATGTTTGATTTTTTCTTTTACTTATTTCTATCTAACTTGCTAACTTGCTTCTAAGCACTGCGTCACTGAAGGCAGACTCACAGCATTCGTCGTTGACAATACATTTCTCAGTCTCCTCAGTTTGAAGCTGACAGAGTGAACCGTCCTCAGGATACTGTTTGACGTATCGCTCTCTGGACCTCATTCCCATCCCACAGGAAACACTGCAAGCAGACCAGCTGATCCACTCCGACATCATGCATGTTGAAGGCTCTGTCAACCAGGATAAGAAACAAAGCTTGGTGTCATAAAAATGTGGTTCCCAAAAAATGTACATTTGCTAAGCATTCTTTTTAGTTCAGAGTAAGTTAATCATCATCTAAATTTCATCATGGATATAAATTTTTAACATCCACAAAACAAGTTTAAAATTTATTTGACAAAATTTGCAAACTGAAGCTGAAAGAAAGAACAAATGAGAAAAAAAACATTTGTGCTTTTGTACAAAAAAGCACAAATGTGCTTTTTCGACAGCAAAAAGTCAGAAACGTTACTGTACATGTTTCTTAAAATTAATTGCTACACTCTGAGTCAAATAGGTGTTCACCTCAACTAGCACTGTAGATGACTGCCATCTTATATTTATACAGATTAAATAGAGTACTTTTGAAACAGAGAAGCTGTTTTGAGTTCTTATATTGAATGGATGTGAAAATCTAGTTAGCTGCAGATATGTTGGGTTTGTATGTTTGACCTAATGCAAACTTTACTTAAATAACACTGGCTTTTTTTGCTTGTTTAGCTGTGATTCACTTCAGGCTTTATTGTCGTGGAACAACAATATTTACTGAAACATAATCAATCTGATATATAGAAGTTCAATGTTTGTTAATAGATGTTTATGGTATGGATTTATATTACAGGTGTGGAAGGTTGGTTTGACATTTCCCCTAAATGTCAAGCAAAACATTAAGTGAAATAAGTAACAACTTTCTCCAAGCCATTTAGATTCATCACTACTAGATAAAAAGGCAGCCAATCTTTAAAGAAAAAGTTTGAAATACATTAAGAAGGGCTGTAGACCTATTGATGATGAGCCTCTTTAAAACTTAGTAAGGTCTGGCTGGTTGGAAGAAAAATATAAAGAAATAAGGTGTATTATTATAGTGACCAGAAATCTGCCACATGACCAAGGCTTCTGAAAAAGCCTCCAGCATGATTTAAGGCTAGGATAAAATAATATTTTATCTCACAAATAATGTACCTAAGATCTTAAAATTATGTAACATTTAGAACCAGGAAATGTTATCACCAAACTGTTTAAATTACTGAATACATGTAAAATGCTTCTTATATGTATGACTGTATACTGGCACTACAGATTTAACAAGTTTGTGTCACTTATGGCCTTTATTGATTAAAAGCTTCACAGAGAGAAGGTCAGAGAGAGAAAGGGAAACATGCAGTAAATGACCCAAAGTCGGGAAAGAAAACCACGACAGTTTTGTGTCGGACTGTAGCCACTATATATACGTGTCTGCTGTAGCAATGAACCACACGGTACCCCGACGTAAATGAACAATCATGTATCATGGCCTTGATTTGCCATGACACGTGATTGTTTAGGACTTTAAACAGATATCACTGTGTAAAAACAAACCTTAATCTTTTAATCTCTCGATTTCTATAGGACAATCTGTAGTTTATAGAAGGAAATACAGATAAATAGATTTTTTTCTCTCAGGTTAAAAGAAAGGCTTGAAAAACAGTTTAAGGTATTTTGGTCTTGAATGGAGACCGTGCAATAATCCCATGAGATAAATGGTTATTGCACCCCGAAGCTAGAAGCTCTGAATCTAACATCTCCATTCTGATCATCATGTGAAATGCAGTTGTAATGTTTTTGGTTCATTATATGCTTTTACTATTCAGTCAAACCCATTTGTCATCGTCAGTTGTTAATACATTCCCACGCTTTCAGTGCAGGTTCAAAGAGCACAAACATCATGCTGCTGGAATCCAGGATCACACCAGAGACCTTTAGATTTTCAGTCAAACACTCTCCGAACTGAACAGTTTCAAAGGCTGCATGACAGGAATGTCTGTGCCTTGTCCCCTGGTCGCAGGACACCTGTCCCTACACACTGAATATAATGCTTGGATAGCAGCCTCTTCATTAAGCTCAAAGTTTAAAAGGCATTTTCAAAGAGCTCTCTTTTCAACCCTGTTTTTCCTGTCCTAGTCACAGCAAGGGCCTGAGGGAGCCTAAGTCAATAAGTATGAACTCAGCTTGGATCAGGTGAAGAGTGAACTGCTGCCTCCGAAGCTTAATGGGGCTCAGCTCTGCCATTTTTTTATCACTATTAGCCAGGGTGGTGCTCCACGACCCCACTTTTATTTGCTCGTGGAAAGCCACTGTACAATCCTAACTGCTTTCGACTGAAACAACCCCTCTGAGACAGGAATAGATAACATATCACAAGTGTAAAAAGGGAGGCTGTCAAAAGCAGATGATTATGTGGGAATAGACCTTGTAAATTGGAGATTTTCTTCGGGAATGATCAATGAACTCTGACAAACCTAAATGAGCCTTTCTTTGACTAACAACACTTGACTCCCGTATACTTCCAACAAACTGAAGTTGCTTACCAGCTGCAGCGTAATAAAGCAGAACTAAGTGAATCATTAATAAAAGATACAGGTATCTCAAGCTCAGTAGGGCCTCCAGAGAGTCGGAGTGTTTCCCTGGAATATTAATCATCCTGAGTGTTGCTTCCCATCCTGCCCCAGCATGGACCCCACAATTATCAATCTCCCACCACACACTAATGGAGCACTAAATGAAAACAAAGGAGAGGTGCTTGGGAATAAAAAGCTATCTGTGTTGCTGTCTCATAATCGATAAAGGGTGTAGTGGAGGATAGAAGCGTAGGTGTCTGTGAGAAGCTCTTTTAGCCTTGAACTGTTTCACTTGTCTGATCACTAACAGACTTCCTGTGAGTGAAAACCGAGGACTTGAGGAGACAGGGAAGACAGGCTTTGCCTTTCAGCACTTGTTCCAGATGCTTTCAATAAAAATTGGACAAAAGCAAACTTCAGGCATTTTGTGATAATGTATGCGCTTTTTCAGCATCATTATCTCCAACTTGCAGGATAAGAGAACCAACTTGACAAATTGGGGATTAACTATTGAAATTTGCCAGAAGAGAATAAATAAGAAACACAATAAAAGGCTGACGTTAATTTGTGAACACCTTGACATTTGACAGAGATCTGAGTTATTAAATATGTAGTTTTAACTTCCCTGCTGTGTGTATTAGTACTAATTATCCTTCAGAAAAAGACAGTTTGTTTTTGTTTTGTTTTTTTGCTCTGGTTAGGTTTGACATAACAGTGAACACATGGAGAGTTGATTTCTTTGAGCCTCTGAAAACAAAATCAAATCCCTGTTTAGAGATCCTGGAAGCAGAGCACTGCTGAGATTTAACTGCTAATCCACACAATTTTACCATGTGGTTATTAGTCTTTATGCAACGTGCGATTTGCATGTACATTCATTATTTGCCTATCAACCTCAAAGATCTGTGGCTTTGTTGGGACCACTTTTTTGTCAAATTGCTGCTGATTCTCCTTTGCACATTTTAGTGGAAAGAGCGGTTATCTTTCAAACCTCCTGATCTGATAAAAAAGCATTTTGAGTCATCAGGATGGATAAAAAGGCTTTATGCAAGTTCAGACAATTTGTGCTCAAGAATCTCATTTGTTTGACAGCTACAACTTGGGATCAAGTTTTTATTCTTCGCTGAATAACTTTAATCTAGGTAATTGGAAAGAAGGGTCAGATTCAGGAGGAAAATTGTTGATGTCATTCAAGGCATGGAGACATCAGCAGATCGGCTTTTTACCCTTGAAAAGCTGCTTAGAGCATACTGAGAGTTTTATTTGATTTTCCACTTTTTTAGAGGAAATGGAGAAAGATTATAAGGAGTTCAAGTATCATGGTGTCTTGTTCACAAATGATGGTGAGATTGAGCAGGAGACTGATGCCCAAATTGGAGGCTAATGACTCCATTGTAATGCAGGTGTTGATCCTGTCTGTTGTGGTAAAAAAAACAGCTATTGCAAAAAGCAAAGTTCTCAATTTACCAGTTCATCTATGACCAAAAGCCATTGTGACTGAAAGAATGAGATCCCAGATTCAAGTGGTTCAAGCACTTTGCTTCCATTGTAGGGTGGTTAAGGTTAGCTTTCAGAGATTGGGTCGGGAGGGAGAGGAGCTCTCAGTAGAGTATCTGCTCCTCTGCATCAAAAAGACAAAGCTGAGGTCGTTCAAACATCATCACTGACCCTGTACCTTCAAGAACCAATTCATAGAATGGATTCAAAGTATTGAAAGAAACATTAAAAGTAGTTTTAACTAGTTTGAACATTAATCTGAGCATCCCAAACTCTGAGATAATTACGACACAATAAAGTGCTGCTGTGAGCTGCTTAAACAAAACGTAAATGTAATCCTCTTTTGATGATTCGTGGAAACTACACTGATCTCCTCTTCTTTTGGGTAATCAAGCACTAGATGGCATTGCTAAGTATTCAAGTGCTTTAAAAAAAATATAGTAGGTCTTCTGCTAAAACCAAATGACCAAAATTGTAAAAATAATATTATTAGCTAGATATTTTTGGATGATACAAAGCTGCTTTTTTTAACCAAAGACAGTAGTATTTTATGCTGTAATTTAAACAAGGACAGAATATTGAAATGTTTTCTATATGAATTTACAGTGCAAGGAAAAGAGTCATTTTAAACTTGCATATGTATTCTCTTAGTCTATGCTTTTTTGTCAAACTTAAATCAAAAATTTTTATTTCAGATAAATATAACAAAAGGAAATAAAAAATGTGGACTTTAAATAAATAAATAATTTTGAGCCTTAGGGAACCTTGTGCAACAGATTATGAAGCGCAGGTTGGTCCAAAATGGGGAAGTCTACGTTAAAATATGGACCCATTATCCAACTATTGGCCTAAAATTAAGTAGGCATGGTGTGGAAACTTCAAATCCAGACCAAACTCAGAACACAGTTGAAATAGCAATTTGGTGAAAACTGTGGGTCCAATTGTGGACAACATGTGGGTCACATTGTTAACCTTTACTGACTTTGTATGTTTAATTACAAACATAAGAAACCAAGAAATAAACTTTTGAACTGCATAAATTCTAAATTAATGTTAGCTTACTTCAAGATCTAAATACTCCCAAGCTACAGCTAGTATTTGTTATTGCAAAGTGTAAGCGGGGCCTAACTCATAAATTTCCAAAGTATTGAAGTGGCTCAGTAAGATAAAGGTGACCCCATTAGAAGGAAATTAAAGAATACTTTCCTTCAGTTTAATGAGAGAAAATAAAGAATTATCCTGATCTGTATTTCAGCAGTGTAAGCCCAGGCTGTTCCATATGCAAATAAATTTTACTTATGGACAGCAAGCTGCCACAAAATGCTCATTCTTTTCCAAATCTTTTTATGCATTTCTTGTGTATGCCTTCTTACCCTCCATATTGCATCCCGGCGCCATGCAGGGCTGGAAGTCCTGGGTGTGAGGACAAGGTACGCTGAGATCCAGCTGAGCCTTTAGCATCCTTTGCCTCATTCGGCGACCTTTGTCACAGGTGGCGCTGCTACAGGCTGACCAGGGAGACCAGGCAGAATAGATACATGTCTCCGGTGTGTCATCTAAGAGAGGCAGATGGACAGATCATAAAAGGGTAAGGACTAAGTTCATTTATTTCCTATTATTCGGGGAAGCCTCGGGTGAAACGGTCAATATAGGAAGTTTAATTTGCATGTCGACAGATTAATAATCTATCTCACTGAGAATGAGCCAGATTTCTCTTTCAGGTGCCGTGAGAATGAAGAAAATTACTTAACACTGAGTGTAAATGTGAGTACAGCACATAGCAGACCACCAGAATCCCCCAAATCATATCCTGGCAAGAAAGGAAGCAGCAAGGGATTCAGGCTAAGCACAAGACGAATGTGATTTGTGAATGTCTCATCCAATTATCAGCTGAAGCAGAGGTATGAGAAGTAGCAGGGCTATGAGCTTCAATTAAAATTTCTCTCCTGGGACTTTGGAAAGGCAGGGAAAATGAGAGGAGGAGGTGAGAGTGAATATACTTTAGGACTGCAGGGACGAACCGAAATGGACCCAGTTCCCTGGGATAACACATAATGACAAAGGAAAATGAGGGAAGAAAAGAGCTGAAAAGCTAAAGAGAGAGATGGGTGGATCTGTAAGTGAAAGCGCTAAAGGTCTGGGCTGACCAGAGGGAACAACCTGAATGGAACCTCTCCTCTTTAGAGTCATCCCACATAGAAGCAAGAAAGAAATCCTGGACATGTAGAGGGACAGAGAAAGTCAGGATAAAGGGACTCAAAGGGGAAGAAATTTATTAGATGCTTGCTAAGATTTGTGCAAAATCTTGCACCCAACGAATAATTGTTTCATGTAAAAACAGGTATTAGGTTCGAGATGAGAGGAAAAATATTAAACATAATTTTCTTAATACCAGTTGTTCAGTGGGTTGAAAAAAATATTAATACTTTGACTAAAAAAAAGTGGAACATGGAGTGTAATCAGCTCTAAAGACCTAGTTTGTTCACACAAAGACAGTAATTTCACACCAGTTTCACACACACTCTTATCATACAAATATTTAAATCTAAATACTAATAAATAAATAGCATATTTATATCCATATGAATAGAATAGAATAGAATAGAATAGAATAGAATAGAATAGAATAGGTTGGAATATGAGTTGTTTGCACTAACATCACAGGCTCTTGTCACGCAAACTGCAAAACATTCAAACACGCCTTAATGACCGATGCATTATACCTGTAAAATGTAGCTCATTAACTAGAATTGATCTGCTTCATGTAGAATCACATCTCTGGAAGGACTGGGACAGAAGAATCCAAATGGCTGACCACAGTCCAGATCTCAAATCCAAATCCAGTCTTATCAAACAATATTTTTCCCCATGTCCACAGTTGCATCACTTTTTTTTATATAATAGTATAATGAGTACAGAGTTACAATGGGTCTATTAGCTGCTTTTATGTTCAATACTTTCTTGCCTGCTCTGTCAATTAAGGTGGATGGCAATCTCTTGCTAGGTTTCAAGTTTAGATGATGTACTGAATAATGCTTAGTGAGATGCCTTGGGATGTTGTTTTATAATCTGTTTCTTTTGTTACTTGCTATTGATTTATTTATTTTTTATCAATTTATGTTGTTTAAGTTTCTTAGACTTTTTCAAGAACAGCTGTATTTATGCCGAGAATAAATAAAATACAGGTGGACAAATTAGGAGACTTTTGAAGTCAGTTTCTTGCTTGTCAAATTACTGTATCCTTTTCTTTCTGTTTCATAAGAATGTACTAATTTGTTTCCTTGTATTTACAGTAAAGTACAAGTTTTTTGTTGTTTCATTGTGAAAAAAAAAGTAGAAACATTTAAAGGGGTATGACTTTCCAAAGGCCCCCTATGCAGTGCTACTAGGATATTAATATTCAGATCAAAAAACATTATTAGGTGTGTTTGAGAAGGACAGGATCCTGAACCAGGGGTGGTGCTCTGCAACAACAGGAGCTCCACCTTCACACAGCAGGTTGAAGCCAAAGGCCAGCTAGATCTATAAAGTTACTATTTGACCTCTAATCTTAGCTTCATTTGAAACCAGCTGTCTCTACAATGAGCATGGTTTGCTTTCTCAATCTCAAAAACACTGAGTTTCAACACAGGGCGTTTCAGCTAAAGAGGTTCAAATGTTAAATTTAAAAGGTTATATAAATACAGACATCTGAAGAGAACCGTTTTCCAGGAAGATGAAGGAAATATAAAATCACGTAATAATAAGGCTTGAATTATTTAATAAACACTTCATAAACATCTTAAAGTTACTCTGTTGTGTGAGGGTTCATTTTCTGGTTAGCTGTAATACAGAGCGTCTACTTGTCCATTTGATTTTACCTTCCTCCTTCTCTTCCTGTCCAATATCGGCTACTATGTCATCGATGGTGTCTGGCACCACATTACACTGTTCTCCCTGTAAACAGGAGGAAAGATTAGATTAGGATCACAGGAAATGTAGCTCTTTGATGACAATTTAGAGCAATGTTTAAGACAATTTATTACCAATGTCTAATCTATGGTTCCTTCAGAGCTGGACCAGATCTATGCCAACAAAAGAATATCTATATTTTTGCACATAAAACCATTGATTGTTATTTGGACATGCCTATTTTCTATGTCTTCAACACAGTAGCACAATATGCTTATACGGTGAATCTTTTACCTTTCTAGCAATACGTTCCACCATTGCCCGAGCCACTGGCGTAATTGCGCCCCCTTCTGGGTCATAGAAGGGGCTTTGAGGGTGGTCCAGACTGGTCAGAGGCCGAATTTTCTCCTGAGGAACTGTGGGCTTGTTTGGTGACTGAAAAGTCAAAAGGAAAAAGTGTCAGTGATCTGTAAAATTTTGTGAAATAATAGTAAATCAAGAAGCAAGATCAGTAACTGCATACAAAATAAGTTTTCATATTCAAGAGGTGATTGTAGTTTTTTGCCACCTTGCAGCATTAATTGAAACAATATACATGTATCATTTTGAAGCACTGAAATTTCTCAAAGCGGTACAATTCTGTAAGTATTGTAAATTTCTAAAAAAGAAAAAAAAATCATATAAAACAACTAAAAATACTTAAATATTTAAAATATTTTATCTGAATCTGGTGTGCATGGTTTTGTACAATACATATTTGTACATACAACCATATCTTTACTAGCCAATACTGTGTATTTTGTATACTGTATATCAGAAATGCCCAAGAGAGGAGAGTATAGATCTGAAACAAGGAATGGTTAGTATTTAAAAATAAGAAGCTGAAATTTAGAACCAAGAAATTAATCATGGAACAAAAACACTATTCCAATTGCAGCATAAAATGAATGAATGACTGTAAAACAAGCTTTTCAAAAACGGACAATGACATTGTTTCTCTTGATGATACCAACTTAGTCACAATTCTTCAGAGTCAATAAAAAAGTTATAATCCAACAATAACTTATAGATTTTATTACCACATAAAACCATGTGTTTTACTTTTTGATCTCTGCACGCATCAATGATTTCCTTCCAACTGTGCTTTAATAAGAGAAACACAGCTCTCTTTTCAGGTGCGTCAAAGCGTGTGTTTTCAGGTACTTAGTTTAAAACAATAAGAAAATGTAAAGAAACATGACAAACATCAATGACAGCAAATTGCATGGTCTATTAAAGTCAACATTCAGCATTACTGGGTATGTTTCATCATTTTGACCAATACTATGGATGAATAAATACTTTAGCAACATTATATTTTTCATCAATTGAAAGTTTTTTTAAACCACAACAATATTGCTATGAGTTTGATGAACAGTGCATGACATTAATTTATACAGGATTGTTCCAGCATAGCTTCACAGAGATAATGTCAAAATCAAACGAGAATGTGTCTGTATCTGTAATATCAGTGCCACATACTTGGGTTCCTAATTTATATTCACATAGCTTTGCATTGTGACTCCCACTTCATTTTTGTTTAGTAATATGAACAATATTTTCAGTTATTTTTATAGGAAGACTAATTTTTAGCATACAATGTTCAACAGAGGAACCAAAATGAATTAAAAAATAAATCCTGGTAGAGGTTATTACAATTAATGAAAGACATGTTTGATCCAAGATAACCTTTAAAAAGGTTTTTGTTAAAGAAAAAGGCCTAGTATAATCACTCTGTCTAAAAAATACCTGGACTAAGTTAGGCCTAGGAGTACTTTGGTGATTTTAGAAGACCACACACACAAAAAAAGGAAGAGAAAACATAATTTAACAGACAAGTGTTTCCAGGAAAATTCCTCAAACTCACATTAATCTTAAGGAAAAATGAAAATAAAATCCCACGGTTGTGTCTTTGTTCTAATATTAAACTGACTTCCATAAAGAATAACTTTCCCCTGCTGTGAGTGCTAATGTTTACAGAAGTGACACTATCAAAAAGCTCACAAGGCTAAAATGAAACCCTGAATACTGAAGAAACACTTCGCCTTTCAAAAGTAACACACCTGGCTTCATGTGAGTGAGATTTTTGGAAAGTATTTACAATCTCTCCTCTACAGGATGAGATCCATGCGTATTCATGAGTACACAAGCTATAAATAAATTGCTCTAGTCTCAAAACACTTGGTGAATATGGATAAGCCTCTTTTATTCCTTGACTGTAGAATCTAGAGACGTTTTTCACAGTACCAGAAAGCAAATGTGAAAAGCACTCGGATGCTGTGTTTTATAAACAGACTGATTTAGACATAGTGCTTGTGGTCCTTCCATCATTGTACAGAGTAACATGCAGAAGGTCTATAACTTTGATAGACTCCCCTTAAAAAGATGTTCGGTATAAGCTAAAATAGAATCATGGGAAAATAAAACACATGGATTCCAACCTTGCTGCCTTTTATGGAAGGTGTAAGCTTCCATTTAATATCACATACAAATAACTTAAGTAAATACAAAATGGAGCTGTTATGTCTGTTAACACCACGTCAGGTCAAACAGACAACTGCAATGAATTTGGAGGAAGGATTGTTGTATCACATGAAGTAGCAAAGGTTATTGACAAGTGGAAAACATTTAGAACAAGTGCTATTCCCAGGGATCAGAGAAAATTCACCCCTATGTTCTGAGAAATAACTAAAAAACACAGTAACTTTATCCCAGACACTCTAAAAGCCTCAGTTAGAGATTGAAGTCAGTAAATTGTTTTAATTGAAGACAACTTCTTTTTAAGAAGAATATAGTTTGAATGAACCAAAACACTTCCAGAACAATGAAATCTGAACAGATAAGACCAAAGTTGGGATGTTTGACTATAACTTACAGTACCGCATTTAAATATAATCTCAACATATCTGCATAGGCACATTTTAGTAATTTTCAAGCCTGGTGATGCAGTGGTGATGATATGGGCTTGTCAGGACCTTTGCACACTGCTTTCCTTAAGTTTACCATGAACTCTTCCGTAGGCCAACATTTTCAACTGTGTGACAGCTGATGATTGTCCCAAACTGGGTTATAAACAGGACAACGATTCCAAGCACAACAGCAAATGTACAACAGGATAAATTAAGTAGAAATGACTTAAAGTCTAGCAATGTTCCCCGTAACCAGACTGAAATGCTAAGGCTGCATTTTGAGAGACCATTAACAAGATGAATCCTAATTGTGTGACAGCATTTGTCTATTACCTCATGTTTCATTGTGATGGTAATGCTGAACAGCAAAGACTTCAGTAATGTGTCTCTAATGTGACCACGTTTAATTTTTTTGACTTAATTACCCTTTTTCCTCACTGATGTTGTAATTCCTTACTGACCGTCATGATGACAGGTTTTATAGATTGTCAACGTTGTCAACAAGATGCTTCTTTGTGGCAACTGCAGGATTCTTAATTTGGTAGTTCTCGGTCTCTGACATAAAAAGATGGAATAAAATAGTACCTCATATGTCACACCGCTGTCTGTGCCTGCATCCCACGGTATGAGGTCTGCAACAAGTCTCTGGACCCAGCCACAGTCCTTGGTACAAAGGTCCTCTCCGGACAGCCCCACGTTCCAGTCTGGGCTGGGCCCGAGCATAGTCAGGAAGGACATAAGGTGCCGGGTCTGATCCACAGAAAACTCTGCCGAGGGAGCAGCTCGCCTGATTTAGGTGGTGAGAAAATAAAACACGTTAATGTTTCACGTCATCAAAGACGTTTTAATATCACACACAAATAACTGAAGTAAAAACACAATGCAGTTTTGAAATGATGATTTCATTTATTAAGGAATAAAAGTTTTCCAAATCATTAATGCTCTGTGTCAAAAGTAATTGCCTTCTACATCTAATAACTGGTTTAGTCACCCTTGGCGGCAGCAAGTACCATCAAGCTTGTCTCATGACTGGCAATCAGTTTTTTCACCACATTTGGGGGTGATCAAACACAAATGGCTGCTTAAGGTCACACAGTGATCAGATTCAAATCCAGACTGAGCAGACCACTGCAAAACCTTAAATTTTTTGGAGCTGTTGGAGGCCGACTATCAGGTTTTTTATATAATTTACACTTCTTGAATGTGTTGTTCATTGGTTTATACTTATCAGACTTGCTACTCCTGGGAACATTTAAAAATGTTCTACTGCATGTTTTCTTTATCTGTAAATAGATAATTGAAGTTTACTGAGATTTGCTGGCGTTGTAACATTCCTACTGACACCAATAAATGTCAGTGGGAATGTTAGCTCCTATGTTCTAAAATTTTAGCCAATGTGTTGTTGTCAGAAATGTTTTATCTTAGCACTAATCACGGCCGGATTAAATTTAATTAAAATAAAATTGGAAATTCCACATAAATCATGATTTATGGGGAAAGGCAACTAGTTTTTCCAAATATGACAGACTTGGTTTAGGATGCCTTTTTACTTTGAGAAATAAAATAACTTCAAAACTGCTTGTTGTACATGTTCTACTTTGTCAACGCCCTGTTTATAACATATTTGTAACTGCAATGTAAACACATTGTAAAGTTGTGCCAAAAAGTCTTGTTGTTAAAAATCTTGTTTTTAAAATAGCTGACTATTTAAATTTTTGTGGTGACAATCATCCATTTGCGTAGTGCTTGAAATCAGTCTTCTTCTGTTAACCATGTTACCTGAGAGGAAATATCATCAGTTCACAGCAAAAGCTTTTCACAGGCAATAATACTGCTTCCCATGAGCATAAATTAATCTTTTGCTAGAATCATCAACAACTCTAAGAAGGAAGCTTGTATTGCAGTGAAGGAAACGTCAAGCCACCCAAGGAAGGCCACTAAGTGCAATATTCTAAAGATGATACAACTGAGGGATCGGATTGCTGTCAATGCAGAGGTTGCTCAGGAATCGCAGTTGTTGCACTGAGAGTTTTGGATTCTGGCCTTATGCCAAGAGGGACAGCAAAGAAGCAACTTCTCTTCAAGAAAATCACCAAGGCCAGGATGACACTTCGCAAGAAGTTCCAGGAAATGTCAGCAAAGAACTGGGATAAAGTTCTTTTTCTGGTGATGGCCTCTTCAGGCTCTTAGGAGAAGAAAATGTGAATAGAAAAGGTTAATATTACCATAAGTCCTGAATCATGCTGACAGTAAGTAAGTCAGCCAGGCAGGCTAAAACCATTCATGTCTGGGTTTGTCTCTCATCAAAGGTGGTGGGTCCACTTATTAGTAAAAGTATTCACTACTTAGATTTTGCCAAAAAAAACACTTTTATGAACAAAAAATGGGATGCTAACATTGTCCATGACCAAGTTCTGCAATCTTTGCACAAATATAAGGAACAATTTTGAAATTCAAACAATTTTTTTTCCAGCATGAAGTATCCCAAAGATCAAAACAACACACCTAAAACAGAAGAGTTCATGAAAAATTTAATTTCTGTTAGTCTCAAAACCTTTGTCCAGGTCCGTAATTTATTCCCATACATAATGATTTGCAAGTTCAGGAAATCTTGGGAATCTCAAATAATTACATGCAAATTTGACAGTTTACATGTTTTAGACCACAAAATAGCTAATCAGAAGTTGAAAATGTCTGATTATGTTGCAATCATCTTGCGTAGCCATAAAGTCAAGACTGCATTGAGACATCTGGGAAAGAATTAGGTTGCAAGAGTTTTTGTTAGTGAATTAAACTTTTTATTCTAACCCATACATGGGCAAAAACATTACATCTCAGCAAACACAGTTGCAGAATAGAAACAATGTTTCAGATTCACTCAGAGTGTGACTCTGCAGGTGCATGCAAATATGTGACTGCTGGTACTCATAAAAATAAGAGTTGCACAAGCTATCGCAAATTGCTGACAATTCGAGGAAGGGCAATTAAACAGATGTTTAGTGAAAGATACACAATTGTCAGCGTGTAAGTGAGTGTGCACATAAAGCCTCCAGGGTTGCAGTCGTGATAACATCCTAAGTGCTCTTGAACTAATTCTAGAGGATGCTAGTGTGTTAATATTCAAACAAGTCAGCGTGCCACTTACCAAGCATATAAACGATGCTGTCAGAAAACAATAAGGTTTATTAATATTCATGCACAACAATAGCTCATTGATTGTGCTGGGGCTGAAACTTTATTCAAACAACTTCTATGTTCTGCTTATTAATTGTGCTAATTATGATGCAGATTAATTCTGTCATTCATGTATAAACCGCATTATCTGAAGATACATTCAGGACAAAAGAAATAAAGTGTTTCATGCTTTTCTTTTGATCATCTGTTACAGATGATGAACTTTCTTTGTTATTTTTAGTCATGTTTGTTTGGTTGTTATTTCTTGGAATATGTTTTGAATAATTTTGTAGTCGTGTCCATGTAATTTCTCAGCAAAGTATAATCATTCATTTCTTTGTTTGTCTCAAAAGTAAAGTCAAGGTTGTCCAGACTTCTGAATGTTCAGTGAGCAACTATTTTTTCTACAGAAATTACAATAAAATGAGATTAACACATTTCTTCAAGAAGCAACCTCCAGTAGTTCTAAACAAGATGAAAACATGTTACCTACCAAATACCACACATATACAAACACAAACACATGCACAATTGCTGCAGCATAAGTCCCATCTTTCCACTAATATCTGTTTTTCAATCACTAACACATTCTAAGAAGCACAACAAAGATCAGCAAATAATTGTTTAGCTTCTATGAATTAAACTAAGCTTTATTATGAAGTTGAAGGATATCACTCACCTCTAGCAATTTCCTAGGTAGTTAAAATATTACTATTTGGCCAAAATAATCAAAAACATGTACACCTATGTATTTTTTGAGAACTCAAACTTTTGCTGGGGAAAGCCATCTTTATTGCTCAATTTTTGTTTCAATCTGTAGATTCAGAACCTTGTCATATGTGTGCCAACAACTGAGGACGTCTGCTAGGGCCTCTTGTAGATCATTTCAGATCCCATTCTGAATGCTAATAAGTTTTTAGTTTCGGCAGAAACACAAAGTGACAACTTGTTATTGCTGTGCTCACATACAATTAAGAGAATTGTCCTCAGACAATTAGAGTTACATTAAAAAACAGCTTCCTGACAAATCTACAGGAATAAGGGCAACACTAAAGTGACACTAACGTGATGCTAATATTAATTAATACCAAGGACTGAAAGTGTTACAATTTAATAAATGAATAAGCCATTATATGAACCTTTTGGTATAATAATATAAACAAATATTTTAATATTGCAAAATTTATAAAGAATACAAATAACTAAGCAAGTTTACAAATAATTAATTAAGACATCAGTTAATTATATTTCTAGGGTATACAAGTATTTGAGTAAGTATTTAAGAATAATATTTAAATTCACATTCCTGTGTTATAGCACATTGTGAATTGAACTATTTGTTTCATCAGCTATACAATTCAAATTCAGTTAGGACTAATACTATCAGAAAATGTGATTGATTTCTAACTGCTGTGCAGGTTAACTAATCATATATAAGGGCTTATTTGATGACTCACAAAGACAATTTGATGATAGATGGAATACAGTGGTGGATCTAGAAATGTGGGACAGGAGATTTTCTGAGGTGGCATGGTATATTCAAGATATATATGTTAACATAATCAGAGCCAATAAAAAAATATTTATCAGTTTTCACCCCTAAATGACTGTCCACAATAAGTCTAAACAGTGCACATGGCGATGAACTCAGGAGACATGTTTGCCTTCCTTGTTGTATCTATCCATTTATTGTGCATTTTCTATCTCCTGCTATTACTGACAGAGTACATCTTGGACATGTCACCAGTCCGCCACTTAGAGACACTAAAGACAAACAATATGAACAGACACACTCTTACCGAAGGAAAAATTTACTTTATTGTGTCACCTTTGGCCACAAAAAAATCAAGGAATGAGCTGCTCTCATTAAGTTGGAAGAGAAACAGCTAACCATCAACTACTGAATCCAAAACTGTATACAAAACGCCCTCCCAAGAAAAACTGTGGTGCTGTAGTGAGTAGATGTTTATTTATTGTTGTCATAGCTTTAAGCATTTTTTAGAGGTCAAAAACTATCTTAATTTCATAATTTAATGTCAAAATCTTATGTGGGCAAGACCAGAAGAACTTTAAATACCCACATTGCTGAACACAGCAGTAAATTCAGAGGCAGGAATATGAATTATCCTGTAGCTATAAATGCATATAATAATCTTATTTCCTTCACTGTATATTGGAGTTGGAGAAGTTACTCTCAATCAGCAAAACACTTAAAAAAAACAATAAATAAATACTCCTGTTTCACACACTTGTCACTTATATTTCTGTTTAATCTCATCTCTTACAGAAGTACCCTCTGTTTTGAAAATTGTGTGATACTTACAGGTTAAGTGGCTGCCATGCTGGCCACTGAGCTTTGGTTTTAATGACGGTCAGCACTTCATCACCCTGCAAAGAGACAGATGGAGTGAAGAGTGGGTGTTACACAGTGTAATGTGCTTCTAAATGTACAATCGCAAAGGGAGAGAAAAGAAACATTCACAGGGAAAAGACTAAAATTGACAAATTGACATGACCGGTGGGGAGAAATCTCATTCAATATATAGTATATCCCGATTTTCTTAGGCTTAAGCGCGTGGATAAAGTGGGTGTCATCATGACAAAATGGTCTTCAGGTTTACTTTAGATGTCTTTGATTCTACATGGTGACGTCACTGTGCCCCCACCAGTCTGGTTGTTCTCTTTGCAGCATTACAGCCACTTTATGTACTGCAGCACGCTCTTTCTATTACTATGAATCCCAACAAATTATTCAACCAAAGCAGGAGAAAAAAATTACAAATTCTGCCTAATCTTGAAGAAGTTAATTATAGAGGAAGGGAATTTGAAGTTTTAAACACACCTTTACAGTTCAATAGATAACTGTGAAGGTGGAGAATCTCAAATTCTCCATCTTTTATACTTTCTCAGACATGCAGAAAGAAAAACTTTATATCTGGTTGACTGAAGGTTACAATCTTCTCTATGAGGCTGAATAAAGAAAAACAAGGTTAGGCTGGAGCATGGATGTGTGTTGTGTCTTCTGTTTGAGTTTGTGTGGTTAGAAACTATTTTAACAAGTGAGTGTTCATTTTCTCTTTCGAGCATCCTGGGGCTTTGAGGCTTCAGTGACTTCAGACATAACCCCACTCTTCCGCACGCACGCGCACACGCACGCAGCAAAGCAACAAACAGTCACATACAGATAGAAAGACACACACACACACAGACAAATATGGAGACAAATACAAAAACACCCATAGAGCAAGAATCACAAAACAGTTCCAGCAAAGTGACAAGAAGTCAAGAGGAACAGAGTCATAAATGCATTAATCAATGTGCAGTGGACAGAAATCCAGACAGGAGCGATTTCAGGCAAAGCAATAACAGAGATCCTAATCATACATTTCCTTCTGCAGCAAAGCCATTTTATAAGAAAAACTATTTCTTCGTCTTTTCTGAATTTGGCATCTTTTCAAATACGACAGGTCTTTGAATGAGAACATCACGATTGTATTCAATAGAACGAGCAAAAATAAAGGCACTTGTTTTGATTTATGCATTTTTTATAGATGTAACAGCAATAAAGTTGCCACAGGTGTATAATTCTGAACTGAGACGAATAAAGTATTGGTGATGAAAAGCATTGGTGACATCCAAATAACTCAAGTTGTTTCCAGAGACGTGAGCTATTTGGCCGCAGTGATAAAAATAATGTGGAAGACTTAAGAACACTGTATAGCTGTCGATTATGGATGGGCAGTATGGACTTAAATATTTTTCAACATACTTTATGATATTTATTGTGACAACCATAAAGTGATGACAAAAAACTCCCATGAAGTTCTTTTTAGCAATACATTGTTATTTTTAGCAATACATTGTTATTGTGCATCACTGCATAAATGCCTCATAAACACAACACTTGCTCTAACCCCTCCCCCTGCAAACAAAATCAAACAATCATTTACTAATAATGAATAGGCTGTTTCTGGGCACCATATAAGTTAACTAGTGCAATTTCAAAGACAACAACAACTGTCATTTAAAAAAATAATCTTATTTATTGTTGCACTAATGGAACTAGCAAAAGAATTTGAAGACAAACTATCACATTAATGCTTAGTTTTGGGTGATTTGATCATCATGAAGAGTTTATTGTTGTCATAATAAATCAATATTCTCACTGTGATAAAACATGAATCATAATGAAGATAAACAGAATGATAACTACTCATCTCTACTCTCAATTATGACGACACTGTGCTGCCACCTAGTCTGATGAATTGCACAAATAATAAAATACCAAACAGAAGCTCAAGTCACTTGTTTTACGTTGCACTTTGTCCAGTACACATCAGCAGTTCAAAAGTAAATTGCTAATTCTTTGACCTACAAGTAAGTTATTTCAGCAACATGTCTACTATTTGGTCTATTTTGTACAATTTAAGTGAATGGCATAATGAAATCTCAATCAGATTAACCACTGTTAGAGAGTCAGTCAGTCATGCTTAAATCTTTCCCCTCGTCTCAGCAATTTGGTTCTTGGAATAAACAGGTTTAAGGTAATTTGATGTCATTTTTCTTACCAGCATTCATTACCAGACAGCCAATGCTTTTCCTCAATAAAGGATGAAAGAAAATCATTCTCTGACAGTCACACTGTCCTGCACATTTTAGCTGAAAACACATGGAACAAAAAGCTTTGTGGAGGCTGTTCGGGAATGCAAATTTCTCTGTAATGGTCCTGTTTGTTTATGGTAATTATAGTAATGGTACAAAATAACTGTGATTTTCCAATTTTTCAAAGCACGTGATGGTTTTTTTTTCAGAATGTTTTTAAGATGAGAAGAATGAAAAGAGCTCAGGAAGGGAGACTTTGAAAAATTGGTTGGAAAGGGAAAAAAAATTATATTGAAAAAAACAAAATTGAATAATTTTTACCCAGCATGATAGAAAGAGCTCCAGATGTGATGGAGGACTCACAAAATTATATAACTGAACATAACAAGGACAACAAGAAAGATGAGGGGAATATAAAGACTCAAATGGAACAGGAATGGGAATTAAGGGGGTTGGGGTACTAACAAAAACACATCTAAGAGAAGGAGATGGAGTACAATGCAGTCATCGGAAAAAAATAAATGTGGAGACTAAAAAAGAAGACATGAAGAGCAGATAAAAAAATTTAATTTCTTTGAGTTTTGTATTCTTTCATTCAGTCAGTACATCTTGAAATGCTTCCATTATGTCAGCTTTTTTCTGCCATTTTTACACAGTGTGCTGATATCAGTCACTTAGTGAGCCTTTCCATGTGCATAGATAATAACTGAACAAACTGCTAAATAAGTTGGTTAAACAGTGCTAGACAGGGAGATATTAAAGCATGCATTCTGTGGTTACGATGCAACAACTTTGAAACACTGATTGCACTTAAAAAACAAAAAACTATGTTACACAGAAACAACTCTTATGGATTTAGTTTTAAATAGGTAGTCACATAACATTCTGAACAAAAGCAAGAATGGCTAAATGGCCTCTATACCATGTTAGGTTGTAGTTGTTGTTTGCATCATGTCACCGGTTATTAAAGGTATTACAATATCTTGTTACAAATGTTTTTATTACCTGCTGCACATATATTGTTTGCTGGCCACTGAGGGAGTACCAGAGCACTAAATGATTCTACTTAAAGACGTACTGCTGTAGTGATTGATGTTACTTTATTAGGAATGAAGCAATAACAATAATAAAAAAAAAATGCCAAAACATATTCAATGGCAAGTGATTGTGGAAAATTTACAGTGGTGCTCTTGTGAGGTCTCTCACCTATTTTCAACACTGCCAACTTTGAGACTTTGTTTCATAGATTCTGAGATGAATTTAGGCTTTCAGTGGGGATTTACTTAGGTTTATTTCATGTCTTTCTCCGCAATCACATTGTAAGCTGCACAGGCAGGAACAGTAAAGAGGGCGTTCTGGTTGGCTCCTATGTAATGATTAAAATAACATCATATAGCTTCAAAGTCCAGCAGACGGCACAAAAGGCTAGGTCCTAAGTTAATTGGTGATGTGTACATTTATGAGGGCACTATCATGGAAGCATCATGAATAGAGGTGTGACAGCCACATATTGACTTTAAACCTTCAGCTCGACCATTCCTTATCTCATGTCACACTGAGATGCCAAAAAAGCCTGACTTTAAAAATTTTATAAAAGAGTTTACAGACAATGACTGCGGTGCAAATGCAGCAACATCAGCCTCTCCGCCTGTTGAATTTTCTCTCTGTCAAAGGTTTGCTGTCATCTGTTCTTTTCCAGCCTCCACAGCACCAGGTGTGACAGCAATAAAAATAAAGAGGAAACAGCTGAGGCCCTGGACACATCTTTCAAAGAAATTACAAAGATTAGTGAGTGACACTGCTGGCAAACACGAGGGCATGCAGAGCTCAGGTGAAAGCATCAGTTGAACGATTACTGTGACTCAGTGCTGCATCTGCACTGTGACAGCAAACATCTATATCTGGTCTGTCAAAAAGACGGATGGAGAAAAATGTGAAAAATATATATATAAAAAAGGACACAGAGAAGGAGAGGGATGGAAAAATTTAAGGGTACATTGGAAGTAATGGCTCCAATCATTCAGCTCTTGTGCAACAATTTTTCAAATGAAAAGCTGAATGACAAGCATATGTTAATAAACACAAAACAACTTAGATTATGACAAGATAAACATGTAGTTGCAGACAGCTCACCACAACACCACAACACCCCAAAGCAAACAAAAAAAGAAATCAATCCCTTAAATGTCACCATCAAAAAGCTTACATGTTAAACAATGGGTCTAAGAGCACATCAGTGTCCTTGTGACCGTTAAGGGGTTAAATTTAAAGTCCACATGCCATTAAACCATATAATATAATAGTTGAAGACATTTTGATTGCAGTAATTAACAGACTTATGAAAATAATTCCAATTACAGGCTAAAAACATTACCAAAAGCATGTTCATATAAATATTTAATATTGATTCATGCCAATATTAGCCGGAACAGTGAAATCTGGACTGTTGTGTAAAGTATAGTAATGGATTATTGTAACTGGAAGTTGGTGGATCCAGTGGCCAAGGGTGTGGAGTTGTCTCGTGATGAGAACATTGTAGTGTCTGATCGTACAGGAGGACTTTTTTTTTTTGAAATGCTTGAGAGTCACGCCAAAAGACACTGAGTGTAAAAAACAAGTTTAATCTATGGACTCTAGACGCAGCAGCAGGCAATCCGCCAAGACCTAAACATGCCTATATCTGGAACATATTTATGTGATAAGATTTACTTTGAGTTGACCAGAACCCTAGGAAAGAGATGCTGTCTAGAGATCGGGGGGATTTCACTATGACTGGGCCAAGATTTCCTCGGGATTCGGTTGTGCTGAGTTAGGCTGCAGTTTGTAATAAAACTTTGCTGTTCAAAATCATGCATGCAGAGTTTATTCATAAAGCATCACTGCACCAACATCTTGTGGACACTGACAGAAGACACCACGACATCTTCAAGTTTCCAGTTATTTGCAAGACTGACTCATTTGTCACTAGCTAATAAACTAGCTCAGATGGTTTTATATTTGCTTATTTGACACCCTTTTCCACTATTTTACACCATGCAGCAGGATTTATAGAATCAGTGAGTTGACAAGGACAATTCCATCTGCAAGATTTAGATCTGGTAAAACATATATATATATATACGTTGTGACTCTCTAGTATAATATAAATTCACATTTAGGTAGTTTTTATTATTTGTAATTTCTTGCTGAATGGATAATGAAAATATAATTATGTCTGAGTCAAAGGTCCTTTATGTAACATATTCACTATTTGGCAATTTCCAGCTGTTTTCAAGTGAGCCGTCTGCTCCTATTAAAATATTTCTTAGCACAAACAAAAGGCAACCTGCAGCATTTCCATGGCAAATCTCCTCATTTGGCTCAGTTCTGCCCAGCTATCCCTCTGTTCACTTTGGAATGAATTTTGTCTGGAGAGACTCGGTGACAAGAAGTTCTGTATTGTCTTTTTAGACTTGTCTAATAAAGGAAAATGAGCCTGGAGACTTTGGGAAAAGGTGTCTAATAAAAAATCAACACTGCACTAATGCAATTACAATTGCATAGAGGCTGTGGAACAGATTGGTTACGAGGCCACTATGTTGTAACTCAGTCAGATAAAATTCACAGCTCAAGTCAAAACGTAAGAACTCACCAACACACACTGGCTGAAAAATGGCAAACAATTTTAATAGTTTTATATAAAGGCGAGTAAATGATGAAACAGTTTAACCTGGGGGAAATAGGCTGCAGTTACACTCATCTCACAAAGTGTCTTCAATCATTTGCTGAATCTTATTTTGCAAACACAACTCTATTGGCTCAGGAGTTTACTTATCAACCACCTGTGACATGAGGCTGTATCATCTGTCCAATTACATTGTAATTTCCTTGTCCCTCGAGCAAACGGCTGTAATTGTACTGTACAAAATAAGCCTGCATTCCCTTAAAGCAACAGTGAGTTGAAATGCACAAAGTCCATATCTTATTTTCCCAGAGGGATCACCAGTTCCAGTCATTTAATGTATTTTTCATTTCCAAGACATCTGATCAATTCTGGTAGTGAAGTGATTTGTGTTTGACACATATTCATAACTTGGGTAGTAATTAGATGCAACCAAATGTTGGCACCAGAATGTGCTCCGAGATCAAATTCCAGCAATTTGTGTAAAATTTAATTTCCTGATGAGAGCCACAGTTTGAGTATGCAAAGCTCTACAATGTATGTTAGAACAGAGAGTTAGTGAATGTTTTACTGTAATGTAATGATGGAAACTGTGAAGCTCCTGGCCACTGGAGCAATATCATCCTTTAAAAGAAGAAAACATGATTTTTTTTAATGGTTCTGCTCAGAGGACTGTTGTTGCAAAATGAAAAATCTCCACATGGTTTTTAACACAAAAAAACCATGTGGAATCACTATTTAAAAGCCTGAAAACCTGGGCTCAGAAATAGTCAACAGTTTTGTTACATTTTAACATCTTTAATGCCAATAAAGACTTAGAAATTATGCAATGACGGTACAGTGAATAAATAATTCTGGTAGATTTAGTTTTAATATAACTTTGGTTTAAAGTAATTTTACCAAGAAATTTTTTCTGACTAGAAGCTATATCACTGTTTTGGAGTTGGAACTCTTTCCCAAAGACAATCATAAAAATACCAGTGGAAAGATGCTAAAATCTGGCCAGTAATAAAAGGTTTGATTGGTGTTGTGTTTATTAAAATTTTTCTATAGATTATTTTAGAGAGGTAAGAAGTGGAGTACACTTTTGCATATGACAAACCAGATATTACAACATGCAAGTACTGCAATATTTTTAGCTTACAGGAATTGTGCAAAGATCCTTGCAACATGGGCAGTGCATTATCATGATGAAAATGAGGAGATGGTCATGGATGAATGACACAACGGGATTCAGGATGTTGTCATAGTATCTCAATGCATTTAAAATGCCATCATTGACATGTTTCTTGTCTATAACATAGAGCTGGCTATACTATAACCCCAATGCCGCCATGTGTCACTTAATCCAAAACGGTGACATCAGTAAACCGCTCACCCAAATAAAGTCACACACGCGGTCTGCCATCTGGCCTGAACAGTGAAAACCGGGCTGCATCCACGAAGAGGGCACCTCTCCCGTGTGCCAGATGCCATTGAATATCAGCATTTACCCACTCAAGGCGATCACAACGACAAACTGGAGTAGGGTTGAGACCCACCCCGATGAGGGTGACGAGCATTCAGATGAACTAAGTCCCTGGTTTCTGACAATTTGTGCAGAAATTATTTGGCCATGAAAACCCATTGTTGCAGCAGCTGTCCGGGTGTCTGGGCTCATCTTGAAGGTGAGTGTTCTGGATGTGGATGTCCTGTTATGGTGTGGTTACATGTGGTCTGCAGTTGTGGGCCCGGTTGGATGTAGTGCAAAATTCTCTGACATATCTTTGGAGACTGCTTATATTTGCCTAACTTAATGCATTTGTTCTGATGTCATTTTATTGACGATGATTATGATCCTGTCTGGGTGTCTAATCAGAACTACTCTCTAGATTTTCAAACCTATAGGAATTTGTTTCCCTTGTACTGTTTTACCTTTGTGCTATTTACCTCGTCTTCCCCATGTGTGACCATTTATTCTGACCAAATCTCAACTTTTATTACTTTAAAAGTAACTTAAGCTAAGTGTGTGATTTTTTATACATGAGAAGACCACATGCACAACCTTTTCTTCTCATCAGTTACCTGAGTTAATTTCAGAACTAAGATTGTTTGTTTTGTGTGTTTGTGTATCTGTCTCCACACTGCTGATAACCCGGGGTCCTATTAACACATTACACACCAATGTCATCACCGATACATAAAAATTTCACCTGAGAGAGCCAACATCAATCAGCAGAGATTTTCATCGAGCTCCATATCTGCAAAATCTCTGTTACATTATTATTAATATTTTTACTTGGAAAAACAAAATGTTTAAAAAAAGCATACACATAAAACCTCCCATTTTAAGCTATTAATGTACCCTTTGTCCTTACCAACCCCTTTAAAATTGAGGCTATATGGGAAAGTAAATAACTCCACAGAGTAAGCAGTGTAGCACTTTTCAATAGAAATATAATATACGGAAACAAAGCAAACAATAAAAGCACATTACAGATCACAAAACACAGCAGACACAAAATGAACAGTCTCAAGGTAAAACAAGAAATTAGACACCGACATTACCATAAAAACACATCGGCGGCTTGAAAGTGCTTTTGTAATAAGGGCCTGGTTATAAAAAAGGGAAAATGAGGAAACTGCTGCTGCAGAAAACGGTATGAATTTGCATTTGAAGTGGATCTGGAAATGGAGATGACGTCCTAAAGACTGTGAAACTCAGCTGCTCAACTGAAAAAACCTCAGAGGCTTTTAAATCTTAAACGTTGTTTTTTATGATCATCCACTGAAAGACAAGGGAAAGAGAGGGAGAAGAAAAAAAGGTGGAAGGTAAAAAGATAATCTTATTAACCTGTGTAATTTAATATATTGTCACATGTAATAAGGATTTTTACGCTTTGTGATGCCACTTGTTCCCTCTTGTATCCTTTCTGTTTCTCTTTTATCTAAAATATGGTGACTCCTAACTCTTGCAGTATTAATAGTCATTAAGGTCGAGTATGCATTAATTGATTGTATTTTAGAAAAATAAATGTTATGTGCATTATCCAGAGAGATGATTTACAGCGATTCTACTGTAACTAACACTTCTCCTAGACTATAGGTCACTTTTACCTGAAAATTATATTTAAAACACTGCAAGGAAATATCCGGAACGTGGCATTCTCTGTAAAAAGACCGACAATGCTTTTCATATAGCTATACCATTTCATCCATTTGTTGCAATCATTCTATTGCCGTTATCTGATTTATTATTGCACTTGATTCACAAACCAAATGCATTATTTATGCAGGAACAATCCAGCCAATCAGGTCTAGAAGATTGGATAAAGTTGGTCTAGAGTTTTTAATTTTCTCAACATCAAATTGAAGTGTTTGCTAATGTTAAAAAATGTTTTAAACTGCATTTTATTCTATTCTTTCAGAAAGAAACCACGTGAAGTGTAGATAAGGTATATTTAAAGTGAACATGTTGGGGAGATTTCTGCTCATTTCCACACGATTGTAGGTACGTAGATACAGTAAGCATTTTGTAATTGTTACACTGATTTAAAAAGTATTTCCAATAGAGGAGAAAAGGAATTTACCAAACTATTTGGAGAGTTGTTGCAGATGCAGAATTGCTTTTGCCCCAAAATTCTGTTTGAACAACCTCTTGTATTTCATCAAATTCTGCTCTGTTGCCATTTTTTCTCTTCTTATTTGACACTACGTTCTGCTTTAACTACTAAATTCTGAGACTTTTTCCATATTTTATCAAATACCGTTCTCAAACATCTGGAAGCAAAAAAGTAAGCACCCTTTATTTAAGACCTGAATTACGAACAAGTCAGAAGGTTTACTTCTTGCTGACCTGGTCTTTGCATTCACAATTTTACTGGCAGTTAATTTAGAGAAAGAACTACAATTCCGAGGTATATAGTACAAGGAAAAAGGAGCAGCACAGAAACACCAAAAGCACAAAAAACCATGGATGTCACACAGAAGCACTGTGCAGACTGGTGAGGCAAAAGAAAGCAAGGATCACAAGGGAGCAAAAAAAGTAGTTTGTTGGAGTGCAGATTGAGGCAAAAGGAGAAGAAGGGGGTCAGAGAGTGAAAGTCCAGTAATTGCTTTGACCTTGAGTTGAGACAGGGTGTAACTCAGTCAAAGCGAGTGATGAATTTCATGCCCTCAGCCCTGTTGTGGGAATAAAGCCACCACTCTCAGGGTTTTTGTTTATGACCACTTCGAGCAAAACATGTAGGGAAGACAGAAGACTGGCAGAGGGAGATTCTGGGCGGGTGAGCTCTCACTGCAGCCAGGTGAAACTGTTAAATGGGAGAGATAGACTGAAGGGGATACTTAAGTACCAGAGAAACAATACGGACTGCAGTAGAGAAAATTGTAACACGTTTAGGGAACATGGGCTGTGATTGTGTGACCTGTCAGATGGATGTTTATGAGTTTTGATAGACTGGACTCAGAGAGTGACCTGCATAAAACTGCCCTGTTTTTCCCTCTCAGGTAAGCTACAGCAACTGCAGAGTTTCCTAGCACAGAAAATATATTTTTTTCTGATTATTAAAGTTTTATAAGCCCCACAGCAGCAGTAAAATTTGTCATCTTGTACATTGCATTCACCAGGTGACCCCACTATATGAATGATTCTTCATAAACCATTATGTGCCTTTTATGCAGTTTTAGGCCCCAAGATTAGAACAGTATTTTCTAAGAGATTTCTGTTGAATTTCAGTGTTTTTTATTTAAAACATTATGGCCATTAGCCTGTCAAACATGACTTTCTGACATAAACGCTAAAATGCACATATGTTTTGAGTCCAAATACTTTGCTAGAAGATAAAGAATCGCTAAAGCTTATATAGAAAATGCTGTTTGTGTTTAAACATCTCAACCAATTTGTTTCCTTTCTCTGAGAATTTCAGTCTTTATAGGTTGAACAGTTCTTTCCACAGAATACTTAATCTTTAAGATTTGAAAATAAAAACATATGTATGTCATTATTATGGATGTCTTAATAAAGAATATTTGTCCCAGAAACGTCGTTTAAGTGGTATTAATTACTAAGTGTCTACATTGTAACCCCAATTTTTCAAAAAGGAAGGGGCTCAAGAGTTTTTAGATGCTTCTTGGTATTCAATGTTTTATGTGATGCTCTGCTGTGAGTACAACCAAGCACTCAAGCTTCAAATTCATAAATAATCCCTGTTCTTCTGCACTGTATTTCTTATCACTTTAAACAATAAGAGCACACTCTTAGTTGAGTTACCTCCATTCAATCCTTTTACTGGGTTCACTTATTTAATTTCTTCTTAAACACATAATCAGCCAGTCACATATTGGCAAACAAATGCATTCAGCCCTTTATCTGTGGTCAATACGATTCTCTAAAGTTTATAAAGAGCATGACAAAGAGGAAGAAAGAGCATGGGTGTTGGTTCCAGATAGATTTTTCTGAGCATCTCGGTAATTCAAGATCTACTTTGATTTAAATGGACAACTATATCTCTGGTCTTCAGAGAATAGTAGGATGGTGCAACCCTGTGCTAGTAAATTGCACCTTCAACATTGGGTGGTCAGTGTATGTGCTGTGTAGTAATGGATCACCAGAGTCTGGATATTCATCACATAATGGTTTTTATCAGATGGTTGTCTATCCAGAGTGCTGTGAGGCTAAAAATATAAATCAGGGAAATAACTAAACATTTTATGTCTGTTCTAAGGCCAATAGTCACATCAGAAAATATACCCTGCTAGTGATGGCCAATATTTTATCCAGCTTTGGCAGCACTGTATGCAGACAGGGGGATGTATTCCATTAGTTTCAAAGAACAACAAAAATACCTCAATCACACACAGTGGCGGTAGGATATAAATAAATGATCATTCTGTGATCCTTTTTGCACTAACATTGTCCGATAGTTTAAGGTAACACTTTTAATTTTGTTCCAATTCAGCCTTAAGAAGAATTTCTATTCATTTTTATTTTAGTACAGAAAGAAACTCTAGGGGCCAACTTAAGTTTATTTTGTTCTGAAATGGTCTTAAGTCATTCAAAACATTGTTTAGTTAGATAAATTCATGTGGTTGTTATTGTGAAGTTAACATCAAAAGACTGTTATGAGCTATTAGCGGTCCATAAGGCACGAATGTCGCTGCCTGATGATAAGGTTCGTCCTTTCACAGTAAAACATACACCGCATCACATCACCTGTCTGAGCTGCAGTCTGTAGCTTTTCTTAGTTTTCCACGTCTGAGTTTAATTTCAAATGCAATGAACTATGAAGGGAGAAATACAATATCATTGCACTCAATGAAAAATAAACCTTTGTGTAATCATCTGACACTTTAATGGGTTTCATGAACACTCTCATTGGTAATTAATCACTGCTTGGCCTTTGCAACAGTCCCTAATGACAGCATTTCCAGCTTTCCATTTCTAAAAACAGCTACAGAGAAACCATCATTAAACTGATGCAACCAGAACTACACAGAACTCTTAAGAGGTGCAACTGCCTCTCCGACTTCTATTTGAGTTCTCCGGTCCTCTACAGTGCACGTCTCCCTCGAGATACCATGATAATTATCTTGTCATGGGCGAGATTGGTCTGTTGAACACAAGTGATTACACTGAGGCTGATTGGCGCAAAATATAACTGGCTCCAGCGTCTCTAATGAAGAGGGATGTGAACTGGTGTCGAGCTGCTGTCACACATTAAATGCCAACCCACATGTCAGAGCTGACACGGGCACTGAGGTGGAGATGAGGGCCCTGATTACGCCTTATCATCCAATATCCGGCTGATAAGTGTTAAACAACGATGGACTTACAAGAATAACACATAGCAGAGGAGGGGAGGAAAGGTGGCAGGTATCTGGGTTACTTTACCTAAAAAATATAGATTTGTTTTTACATTTTTAAAATAAAAAATGAAATGATTTGTGGAAGCAATATGTGTCTGTTCTTTATTCCTGATCAGGGAGGTGTAAGTGTTGCAAGCACATTGGAGGTGTGGTTGTCCTCCTACAGAGAACAAAGAACCTACCTGACTGGCATGTTAAAATGCTGCCAACATTGGAATGTGCCACTTAACTAAGGAGAAACCAATTCTTTTCACAGCAATGGTCTACAAGTCTAAACCTAATTGGCTTTGTTGGTTCAAATTAAACTAAAAAAATGAATGAAAAAGAGATTCTCCAATGTATACCAGTTCAGACTCACATGTGATGTATGTCTTTACATTGCTGCAAGTATTTATTTTACAACACAAATGCAGGGATAGAAGATGTTTTCTTTACAATGAAAGTCTTACATTCAGGTTTAAACTCAAAGTTTTTCCACTTTGAAGGATCAGTAAAAAAAATACAATCACATTTAGAATGCTAATTAATAAGTAATTGCAATGTTAAATAAATTTTAAATAAGATCCCAATAAAATTTTATTGCTGGAAGCAGCAAAGGATAGACAATGACAGAAGTTTGTTCTTTTTTTTTTATTGTTCAAAATCTGGTAGCACATTTATTCAGAAGTCAAAACTATGGTTACCAATTCAGAAAATTAAAAAAACTACAACCTGCCAAATTTACTAAATTTCATCAGGCAATGTAGAGTTGTGTAGTGCTGCACAAAATGGACGCAAAAATGAAGAAGGAGGACGACCTCAGACTCTTCTATTTCACCTCAACTCAGCAGTTGAGATGTTGACACAATAACTGGTTTGAACAGGACAATAATTGCAAACACACATAGAAACTAGCATTGGAATGGACAAAGCAAGTTGATATGTAGCCTTTGGAATGACCTTCCGTAAGCCCTGACCTCAGCGCTTCTGACAATAATATACTCTAGCTTGACAAACAAGCTTAACTGAGCTCAGCCAATTGTAGCAGGATGCACGGTCAAATATCCAGACAGAACTAAGCATGAATCTCATCAAACCCGCCCTCTTTGTTTGTGCTCTAGGGCAAGACACATCAACCACCTTGCCTGCTGGTGTTGGACAGAAGGGCCTATGGCACGAAATTGCAGCCTTGCTCCTTGCTGTCATCGGGATGTGAATGTACCCTTTCACACCACAGCTTTACACAAAGATTTGATATTAATTACTATTATGATTATGATTATTATTATGAGCATTATTGTCATCTTGTTGATGTAAAAAAAAAAAAGCACACAGTCAAGGTCACTATTGGAAAGAGACTATTTATTTAACCATATATATCTAGGGGTTAGGCATTAGCCAGCAGGAGATTTTTGGGTTTGACAAGCTTAAGTAAATGAACCAGGGCTTCCTGGTATTTCCTCAGTATAAAAAAGAAGACCTACGAGCAAATTTGATTTAGATTAAGGAAAAGGTAATATTAGTCATCAAGTAAACATACTTTGTGAAGTAAAATGGAATATTTTTGTTCATCTTCTCTTCACATAGTAAGTGTGGAGAAAACAAGCTAATATTAGCTGAGACTATTAGTCAAACTGCCCACCTGTCTGCTGCCTCGTTGCTTGTAGATTTCCTAGTGTAGTTGTAAATCTGTGTCCTTTAAATAGCAGAAATTGGGCAGTTTTTATTTAGTTTAAAACTGCAACTACCCATGTAGTAACCAGAAATATTTTAAATAACCAATTTTCTCTTTCTTGTAAGCATGAAAAACATGCGGCAGCCTTTGTTCATCCAGCTGACTGAAGTTCAGTCCTGCCTACTCTTTGATAAAACAACCAACAAAACAGCTCCCTGCAGCACTTCCTCCCAAGTCTAATTAAAATTACTTTCTTTCAAAATTAGGAAGTAGAAGCAGTTTGAAACTACATTCTAAAAACCTGTTCGTGTTGACAGTATATAATAAAGGTTTGAAACTTTTGTTTGGATAAAGCTTATATTTAGATTGTCTTAGTTTATTCTGAACTTTCTTTGTAATTATGCTGCTATAGGCTTAGGGTTCTGGAGGACAAACTGATCACTTTTTTTCTTCTACTACTCTCCAATTTGCTGTTCTCTCTCAGTTTTTTCTCTCTCCACAATGACGTAATGGGAAATAAACTTTTCAAACTACTTTGAATAATTAGTTAAGCTTACTGTGCTGTTTGATAACTGGGATCAATTGGAATGCATGTGTGACTGAATTAAAATACAGTGCCCAACATGACATTTGTGAATTGGCCTAATAGCTTCTTAACATCTAAGCATCAGCATATCGAACCAGTAAACATGAGGTTCAGTTTTCAGCTAGGATTTATTTTTACTTATGTGAAGTGGTACTAAATAAAGATACATGAGATATAGAAGTTATGTTTTGTGAGAACTAACTGTTGCCATTCTGCCCACATTGCAAATGCCAAGTGAAATTTAAATTATTTCGCCTGATGTTATGTCTGAAAAAAAAGAAACTGGGTAAGTCAGTTTGAATACTAACAAGATGACAAGGTCAGAAGAAACAATGTGAGAAAGTAGATGAAATTTAAGCAGAGAGGAACATGGAATGTGACAGCGCAAACTGTGGAAAGAAGAGGAGCAAAAGGTGGAGTTAATTATTTCAGAAGTAAGAAGTCAGAATAGTTGTGTTTTGATACGTGAGTAAGTCTCACTAACAGGTATGCATCTTTCATTTCCAGTCAGTGTATTCCTGTTACCGTCCGTGAGTGAGACACCTGATCATGCCATCTCTGTTGTTTTATTATGCTTACAAAAGCCCACATGCGCAAGTGCACCTCTTCTCATCAGAACTTAATCTTTCCTTTTCAACATTAATGAGGTAAAATGAAAAAGAATAATTACGATAGAAACGGTGATGTGTAGCATGTTAATAGTTTAAAAGTATTCATCATTTCAAAATAGGAAGACGGACTCGCATTTTGCCCGGGGCCAGCAGCTTGGGAGATAATTGGAGATTCATGAAGTGATTGTGATTATTGATGAGAGAAGTGGAGAGGATGGCTGAATGCTATTTATCCAGACCCGCCTCAAACGGCGCTGCTAGAGACATAAACAACAGGTGTGAGCGTGCATCTCTGTGCTCAATTATAGGTTTTAATGAATACAAATTCCAAATTAGCAGAGGGTGAACGCGCAAACACATACTTGCACACAAACACAGCAGTTTCATAAGCAAACATACAGAATGACAGGTTTTAAACCTCACCCCCTGAGGAGCAAAAACAAGATAGTAACAAAGAGAGACTAAAGGCTTGCAGTAACTTATTTTCTTCTTCTCACTGGAACAATATTGACGGAAAATAACTTAAGGGAGGATACTGAAGATAGTTTCAAAATGTTGAAACCGAGTTAAACAATGTTAACATAAACATCATGATATTAGGAGCAGTATGGCAGGAAATGCCATCATTCTTCAGATCAGCACACTGAATAATACAAGTTTTTGCAATTGTTTCAGTTTCTCACTGATTAGCTCTGCCCAGTAGTTAATTTTATTTTCTGTTTATTGAATACAGACATCTACTTGCTTTCTGAATTTCTGTTATCCTCAACATTGACTACATTTATTTCACCCTGGATCCCAGCTATGGAGACATTATATTTGTGCAAGAAACAAAATTTGAACTCAAATTTTATGATATTATGACATGTTGGGGTAAAAATACAAATCACAATTAACTGTTAATTTCCTTCATCATATTCACAAAATAAAATCTACTCTGTATAGTTTGGGGTGTAATTTATATTCTTAGGCTTACCTTTGAGTTTATAATACTCCAAAAGTTAAGAAAAACTGTGGAAAAGGCAGATTCACTTCACAGTTGCAGCAATTAACCTTGGCAGCTTCAAGCTTTAGAGTAATGACAAAAAGACTTCAGTCAAAGTGGCCCTAAGGTTACATAAATAGTTTCCAGCTACACAACACAGAGACACCAAAAGTGTAAATCATTAAAAGGAATATGTGTGATCCTTAAATGATTTAAAATAAAACTGCTGTCAGAAACCTGAGCTCAAAAGTGTCCAGCAGGTTTTTTAATATTTAGTGGCTCCTGAATTTGGACACTTATCTATCTGTGATTGGACATCAAGAAGGGATATGTATTGAATATATTGACATTCAAGTACAACACGTGACAAGAAACAGCAAAAAAAACACATCCTATAAAAAAACCATTGTAAAGTTTCCTTTTCATTTAGACCTAAGATTAACTTCATATTTTATAAAGAAATCACTTAACAAAATTGTTTCAAGACTCAGCTGCATAGAAGAGACCCTCATTAAGTTGCCTTTGTTTTCACATGTCATATTCCACTATTGTTATCACATAATTTCATGTCACTGGTTATAATAAACCAATGCAAACCATTTCACATCTGCTTAACAGCGAGGTGAACCAGTCAGCATGTGAGTCAGTCGGGGATAGTGTCCTTAGCTTCTGTGGCTACGATCTCACACAAGCTTCTCAGTCCAGACCTAAAGAAATTTTTTTGACACCACTTTGCACAATAGCGGTGTCAGATGTATTAATAATTCCAATATGATTAATACATCTGAAGATGTATTAATATAGGTCAATGAATGGCCAAGCATTGATGAATTTACAGCTTTATAAATGTAATGGATACATCACGAGGTAATCTTCAACTGTCAGAGTAACTTTACCAGGTTAAATCTGATTTGGGCTTTCAAAAGACAATCTAAGAAATCACCTCAATCTCATACTACAGTCTGACATGTAATACTGGGTATCACATCACTGCACAAATGGCTGCAGTGTCACAATAAGAATTGCTATGTTAAAATGAGGGCAAATTGTGGGATAAAAGTACTTTTGAGTTGTGGTAATCTCCACAATAAAGTGGATATGATACAAAGGTGACTTGTGAAAGCAGAAATTCCCTCAGTGCTTTTGAGCGTTGAGTTGGAATGAAGTCCCACTACAAAGCGAAGCATAAAAGCCCTTCAACACGAGATGAAAGCCAGACATAGACATGAGAAGAGCTACGAGGGATGTCGTCATCCTGTCTAACACCAAGGTGTAATTGAGCTATAAACCCTCTTAGTCCATTGCTACTAATAACCAAGAGGAAAACCTTATTTGGATTAAATCGTTTGTGTAAAGTTCATTTGTTTGAAGAGTTTCTGCGAAATGCATTAAAGCTTGCGAAAACTTTGCTTTTATGTTGGAATCACCATACGGCAGCAAGAGGAAGGAGAATTTCTGAGGTGTTGCTATCTTTAAGTTGCACATTAATGGTCACCCACCAAGACGGTATACGCTTCTTTATATCAAAAGGAGATGAAGGAGAGAGATATCCTATGTCTGTGAGTCCTGCTCTCTCTCGGTGCAGAGTCTGCATTTCACATTTGAGCTTGGATGTAGCTAAGAGTAGAAGCAACCTCTCCTCAGCCCATAATTTAGTCCAAAGAGCCAGAGCACAGTTCAATCAAATTCCAACAAACAGGAATAAAATCTGCATCATAACAAGCAGAGAAAAACAGTCATGACTGATAATATTTACTATGGATGGTTGAAGCACAACTGAAGCAGGAAAATGAGGATCTGCTGTTATGCAAATTGGCTTTTCTGGTGTTTCTTGGTGTACGTTCCATCCAAAAATATTTTATCTTAAGCAAAAAAGATGTTTACTAGAGTCAAGCTTTATGTATTTTTATCCTCCACACCTATTGAGCCTTCTAAAAAGTGAGCTCCACTCATAATCATGACTGACTGTAAGCATTTTAGAGTTTGAACGACAAATATTCTAATGCAGTCCACACACAAAAAAACTGTAAAATAGCTTGTGTTGAAGCAAGCTGCAAAGGAGATGCAAGCAGCCGCATTCCAATTCTCAGCAAAATATAGAATTCACAGAGCTTCATGTAATTGTTTAGACCTTAAAGTTGCATTTCACTATTATGAATTTGTTTATGCTTTCTATAGAGGCATTATTGAACTTCATTCTTTAACCTATTCCACACAATATCTTATAACCAGGTCTCCAGCTACGGCTATTACCAGGACTGAATCTGATCACACAAATCAGCCTAACGTTTGCTTTAGGGGATTATGAAAGTAGAAAGTCCTTCTTCACATTTCCTTTTGTGGCAGGTGCCTCATGAGTCCATGTTGCTCATAAAGCACCTGTCACAGCAGAGCCACAGAGCTTGCCTAATTCCTAGGGCTGAACACTTTTTAAATTTTAGTTTTGCAAACAAATAATATACAATCTCAACAGGCTGTGAATATTTTTTTTTTTTTTTTACTTTCTGTCCCTCACCTAAATAACATTTTCTTCCATGTAGTGTAAATTGTTTCTGCAGTATAAATTGAATCATTTGCATACGAGTAATTGGTAAAAAGGGACAATAACCTACTCTTCAAAGATTTAAAAAAAAAAAAAAAAAGTTATTTTTGTGAGATTGGTTATTGGCCGATTTTTACACGTGAAGCCGATCTAATCCACCGATGTTATCAACCTCGGAAAAAGTCTAAAAATCAACCACTATGCTTTTCTTTTCTCCAGTGAGAGAGGTTTGACTGGCCAACCAGGTCATGTCTGCACACTTACAGTTAACTATAGTTACCCCATTGTTGCCAATTCAGCAACTTTCTTGATATATTGAGCAGCATTTCAGACAAAAAAATGGAGTCGGCCAAAAAACCGGTAAGTTAGGCTTTTTAGAAGATCGGTAATCGGCGATCGGCCAGAAAACTGTAATCGGTGCATCCCTAATATCCACTTTGGCAAATTTAAGGATCCTACAGCTGGGATAAGTAGACATTTTTCTTTGAGATTTGTCTCGTGGGAAAAATAAAACATTCAATGAAAAATAAAGACTGACGAACACATTGAGAGCAGTGAAGTTGGATAATTATTATGCAAAAATGGTTTTTGATTTCATATCTTGAAATAAACATCTGTCTTAGCAGAGATGAGCAAAATGTTTCCATTCCAGTTGAAACTTAAAATTAGATTTTAGAAAAAGTAATTCTGTGAATTGACATCTGTTCTCAGTGACTCACAATTGCTTATCGATTGCATTTTAACATACTTAAGATTGGTGCAAAATATAACCTTATGATTGCAGCTGGTCTCTGATTTCTTGGATTTGCAAAAAAAAAAAAAAAAAAGGGTAAAACATAAAATGTCCTGACATGCAATGAAAAGAAATATAGAACTAAAATACATGAAGCACAGCCTTTAATTGGTGCTTTGAGCTGATAGGTTACAGGAAAATGGAGTCAAATCCTTGGGATGATGTTGCTTGGCTGTCACTATCTTCAGCTTCATTTGTCCAGTTGTCTCCCTCCTATAACTCTCAGCCAATTAGAGATGGCTATAAGCTGCCATCCGTCTATTAGCCGCCAAAAGAATCCCCCAGGAATGGCTATCTGTTGTGAGGTGTGTATGTTCTCACTAGCTTCTCTGATTTAAATGTATCTCTGTCTTTTGCATCAAGAAATCAGGATAGCCCTAAATTACATAAGATAGAAATAAAAATAGTGAAGACTCAGGCACACACGAACAGAACCAACACATGGTTGAGCTGTCTCTTCATTTCCACCCAATTCTCACACCGAGGTGGAGTCCAAATATAGTGTGGATGACAACACACCCTTCATAGCAACCTGCTACATGACCAGCTTGACAAACAGTGGAATCACCCTTGAGATCAGTGATGCATAGGGAAGACATATCAATAGAAAGAGTAAAAAAAAGTGATTATTTTCAAGCTTTGAAGTTTATATATTATGCATTTTTAAATTAAAAATGTATAAGTATCTGATTTAAAAAGGAGTTAGTGTTGGAGCATCAAAATGCTATTGACATTTGTATAACAATTCATCAGCATACAATGAAACTGAATACATGGCAATTTTAAAATAAAAATAAAACAGTTAGCTTCAGTTTGCAAATGCATCTGGAGCTCTGACAGGTTATTTCTTCCTGTCTGTCAGGAGAGAGACAACATGTCCCAGTGCCCTGATCTCAAAAGTAATTACAGAGTTGTCATGGAATAAAGCAAAGATCCAATATCCTTAATATTTTTTAAAAAAGCTTTAAAAATGACATCAAATGAAACGAACTCTGAAATAAAAAAAAATGTGATTCCATAAAAACTTAGGATAAATTGCATGACAGTTAAACTGTTTATTGAACAGCTATTGCCTATTAAAACTGTTCAGATGTCTAATGAAACTTGGTATTTACCCAAATCATCTTGTTCTTAAAATATGTGATTTCTTATTTGGGTCTGGTTTCTATAGCAAGTCTACCATACATACAGCACAGAGAAAACTATCTGAGAATGCATGATGAATAGATGTGTGATAATGGAGAAGGTCGTAGTTTACCATGTTGAGGAAAGAAAGAAGTTAATGAGACTAGCAAACGTAGCACGCTGAATGCACATGTGGCTCTGCCTTTCTCCACTCCTATCTATCACACATCCAGATGATTTGCCACTGACTCACCCTGTGGTTACAACAAGTGACAAAATGGAGCTGGAAAATGTTAAACAAAAAGCAATAAATGGGGGAAGTCACACTGATAAGTCAACAGAGTGCAAAGTCAAAGGTCTGGAAGGATGTTTAACTCATAGCAGTTAAAAATAATATGTCGGGTTTACTTCAGGTTCTGGCTACTAAGTAGAGTAATTGGTCTGGTTGGATTGGACTTGGGCACAATGCCTATGGGATCAGGCCAGGTTGGATTTTCAGGCCCAATCTAAACTCTACTGCAATTATCCAATATATCGTCAACTCTGACCAGCTTGTCAATGATAAGAAAAACCACAATACTACTGCTATAATGCTTTAAGAAGAACATGGTGTGTTCAGGGTGACAGCCAATGTTAGTTTTTCCACCACATTTATTCATGGCTTTTTGTGTTCTTCTTTCTCTGTTGCTCTTTCATGAAAGACAAATTTTTCTGAGTGCATGAATGTCCGTTTTCCTGACAACAGATTCTCCCACCTAAGTTGTGGAAAGCTTTTTAAAGATTTCCAGTGGTTCTCTTGGATGCCTCTGTGATTTAGTGTCAGTGTCAGTTTGGGTGGACAGACATGTCTTAGGCTTGCTGTTGTGCCATAAATGTTCCATTGTTCAGATGATTTGAACAGTGCTCCATGAAACCCTTCTAGATTGGGATTTGTTTTACAACCTTATTCAGCTTTAAAAGACTCTCCAACTTTTCTTCCAATGTTTCCATCATTATATTTCACCGCAATATATGTTCAGGGTGATGTAAACAGTCAGCTTTCCTCCACAGAATGTGTTGGGTATGGGCCAAACAGTTCAGCTTTTGTCACCTCTTCTATATTTGTTGGGTCCTCTACATGATCTGTGGAAAATTTCAACCCTTCCTTTTTTTAGCAGATCATTTTCATTCCATTTCATAATAAGGCAGTACTTTGTGCTTTTCTATCTTTTCAAATCTAAATAAAACACATTAAAGTTTTTTGGTCACAATGTGACAAAGTGTGAAAAAGTTCAAAGTTTCTGAATATATTTGCAAGGTAGTGTCTGAACAATTGTTTTCCCAAATTAACTGAATTTTTCTTCTGTGGTATTTTGAAAAGAACCACAAAGACAGTTCCCTCCTCTGTGTCTGGACACTGTGACAGCCTGACAAAATTCTCCAGAAAGCAGTAACTGTTTGTGAGCATTCACACTGACAATGATACAGTGCACTCCACATCATTGCTTCCTTAGCTCGCAGCCTGACAGGTGTCAGCCATGGGAAAAGAATGGGTGGAAGACTTTTCAGCACTCTAAGAGCAACTTGCATTGCCTCACTTTCTACAGTAGGGAAATCCAGACTTTTGTGGGAATCAATGGAGACGTGGAGAGTGGTCTGCACTTGCGTAAGGCTGTATGTTTTTCTATTTCTATGCCTATGCACAGCTCTCTTGGAGTGTTCATGTAACATGTTAGGAGTAGAAAAAAGACAGAAGAACTGTTCTTTCGGTTCTAAACTTCTACTCTGACTTTTCTAAGTCTTTTCCTATTTCATATGTATCTAACAACTTTTCAGCAATAAAGTGTTTCCCAAAAAAGCTACAAAGGTTAGATATTTAAATATGAGGAAGAAAAAATATTTAGATATCAGTACAGTTACAGCTATTGTTAAAAAATCTCATAGAGTGATTCTCTAAACATTGCTAGGAAAATAAGTATCCAGCAGAAAATGCTTCACTTCATTCTTTAGAGCTATAAAATTCTACTTTAAATCTCTATCTACCATTTAATGTATGCTGATAAGTAAGGTAGAAAGTGAAGAAAATGAAAGTGAAGGCAATTCTAAATCAAAAAGAGATCAAAACTTGTTATAAGCAAATACAGAGATGGTTATGGTAAAGGTTGCAAATACATCATGTTAAAGATGCAAAAGTTCAGGTATAAAACAAATGTTAACATAAAAATAGCAAAAGTAACTTGAAATGAGCAGCACACAGCTCACCCTCTTGCCATGGCTATACTTCTCCAGGCTTTGAGAAGGTCACTATGACATGTAGCACATTTCTAACGGTTAAGCTCTCTGTCCAGCTTTGAGAATTTGAAATGGTAAAGGTTTCTTTCTGTGCAAAGGAAATATCATCTATGGCTTCCCCAAAGGAACCTTAGAGACACCTGCTGAGGATAAAAAGAAATGATCAGCTCTGTGTCTTAGAGCAAAGTTTAGAGAGAAACCGTGTCCACCTGTCTTTACACTCCTGCCTCCTTTGTCTCATTTCAAAAGATCTCTTCTCACACTGCTAAAAGCTCAGCCAGTTTTTAAAAAATCATGTTGAACTTCAGCACAAAGGAACTGCACATCAAATGTCACCTCCTAACAGCTGTAGCCATGGCAGGCGGTGCCCTGAAGCACCTTCTGAATGAAGCTCCCAGAAAAGTAGAAGAATGCAGTTGGAAAATCCTTTCAGAGGTGAGCAAAGGTGCATTATGGAGCAAGCAAACCCAGATAGGCCTCAAGATTTGGGTGGTCAAAATCACCACAGAGGGAGAAAACTGTGTAAATTCCTATAAAGTGCAATTGACCAGGATCGTAATCACAGTTCTACTTTTTAACAGTGACACGCATAATTGTTGCACAGTAGCTCTTGACATTTTGCTGTCCAAACTTCATGTGATCACACGCTGGCTGCAGAGCATGTGGCATTTCTCTGCAAGCAATAATAAGGTGGTAACAGATTGTCCTTTTGGTTCTGCTGGTGTGCTGTGGCATTAAAAAGGTTGGAGATTTATTCCTAGACCAGCAGCACTTCACATTTGCAATCAATAATTAGAGGTGCTGAGTAAATCCGTTCCTTGAGAGTTGATATTAAAAACATAGTTCAAAATCTAACTTATTAGTCTGTTATTAACCTGCGAACATCAGTACCTTTGGTCTCAATTTCAGTCTGTTGTACCATAGAGTAGTTTGTCTTACATACAGTGATCAAGCATAACATTATGGCCACGGACCTGTGATGTGACTAATACTGGTAAAGTTTTCATCTCCTTATTGTTTATTGTTTAATGTTGCCCCTTATGTTTCTGTTTTCTTTGCACTTTTGTTTAGGCTCTAATTTTAGTGTTAGTCAACCCTCTCTTTGATTATAGCTTCACTTGGTTCTCTCATTGTTCATTGCTAGTTTCTTTTGTTAAGCTCACTGATTCCATGTCCTGTACTCCAAGTGCCATGCTTAATTATTAAACCCTCTCAATATATTTTTCCACCTCCAGTTTGCCTGCATCCAGGTTCTCCAACACCAAATTATGATAAAGTTTCACTTTTTGAACTGAATTACTGAAAAAGGACACAGATTCAGTATTTTTTTTTTTTTGTTGAGATGCTTTGAATGAGAGTTAATATGTCCTAGATGCAGAATTTACACCTTAAAACTTACTAGTAAACTTACTAAAGGATCTGAAGGATGCTTGCACATTTGATCTCTTACTGCATGTCACTAAGTCTGACTGGATTGAAGAACCCCATGCGCTGCAGCACAAACTGATGCCTGGAGCCTTGAAAATGGTCTTAATCACACACGTTTTACACATGTCTCTACATGATGAATTGTGTTCATTCAACCTTGATGCTCAGATGCTTAGCAAAGAGTGTTTGATGAGGAGGTGTATTAGCCAAACTCAACTTAAGGCAACAATCCAAAGGAAAATCATTTAAATTGTGGCTGCTGAGTAATGATGCAAATAAAAACTTTCCATTCGATTCGCTCAAGGTTTACATTAGTGAGATGGGGCAAGCTGTTATGTCAACATCATATTCAGCTGCTAAATATCTGCTTCCAGACAACACCTGTGTGCAATTTCTCACAGGTAATTCATTTGTGCGAGCAGACTTTCTAATACAACATTCTCCTGCTGCGTGCAGTGCTGTCTGAGGAAGAGCAACTTCTGCAAGAGAACTTCTGGCTTTGTATTCACATCATTACAGTGAAAGCGTTCAGGTCTTGTCATTCTTTAGCACCTGTGTGTCTGCTCATGTCTGTCTGCGAGCCTGCTGGTGTTGTTGCAGGCTTAGCCCTCTTAGTTATAGGAGTGCCAGTCAGCACTCGGCTGGAGATGTGGGTCTTAAGGCTTTGTCCACAATTCACCACAGCTGATTGCTCTTCTGGATGGTTGGGATTCTCTGCTAAGACTGGAATTACTGACCCATGTCGGCTTCCCACCTTTACCTCAGACTTTTCAATGTGTACCCAGCCGGAACTCCAAAAACTCAGAGAATTGAAAAAGTGTATTTCTGTATGTGAACAGCTTTTGATTATTGTCTTGTTTTCAATGTTTATTAAAAATCCCCTCAGCTCTCTTACCTCTAAAAGCAACCTGAAAGTCTTCCTTCTAAGTAGTTAGTTTTTCATTGTTATATCCTCATTTTTAAATTGCTTTCCTTTTCATTTAAACTGCCAACTACAGATCAACAGTGGTAAGTACGATTTTAGTTTCAAGCTATTAGACATTTTAAAAATCTCTAGTTTTCTGTCAAACAGTTGCTTTTCATGACAAAATCACAGTTGCTGTGAGTTATCAGCCAGTTGTGTACAGAACCCAGCTCCATAAAACTTGACACCTTTTATTCAATCTGGTTCCTTTGAAAACAAAAGAACCACGCGAGCTGATTCAGATTAAATTACAAACAATTCAATATAATACTGTCCAAATTCAGTTCAATCACTTCAGCTTATCATAAAACTTTAATTAGAAAAACAGAACTACAAGGATGCCCAGTCAATTACTTAAAGTATTTGGCTTTACACCCATCCTTCACTTTGCTTCAGTACCAGAGGACCACATGCCTCTCCTTTTGAAGAAAAGCTGCTTTGAAACAACCATTTGCAACAAGCCAAATGGGTTAACACCTCTTTTGGTATCCATGGATACCAAAAGAAATCTTTAAATTTTTTTTACAGGTGAATAAAAAAAGTAAAAACAATAGTATCTTAAAAAAATTATCAACTGATTGTTTGATATATTAGCTGGATGTTTATTTACACTCCAAACTTTGAGGGTTGACATCCTGTAACTTTTAGATATTTGCTTCTAAATACACGGGACTCAATTACTGTGGTCATTAGAAGGACTTGCAAACAGATACAGTTAAGCCCAAAGTTATGCATTAATCAATTAATCTAAAATTATTTATACTCCTCTCAATGTTTCATGGCAATATCGTTTTTTTTAAGTATTACCACAATCATACCCTTCATATAGTCACTGACTGAGTTTTTACACTTCTGTACTTGTATTTGGTGATTTTATCTTTGGTAATGAGCTTCAAATCTCTGTGGAAGGATGGCCTCCTTGCCATCATCCTGATCTTTAGCTCCCTTTCTTATGAAATTTAAAAATTACTTTAAAGCAGGAACTTGCAGTTGTTATGAATAAATCTGGACTCATCCTAAGTTTTATCTCCGTAGAGAAAGGCCCTGTTTTTATTTTGAAATCACTTAGTTTCATAGTCTTAGGTTTTTGTTTGGGGAGTACACATTACTCCCCAAATGGTTTGCACAATTCATTGCACAAACCAAAATAGATGTGACCCTTTGGAAAGATCATTCTGCTGCTGTAACTTCACATGCACGACTACTGAAGTTGAACTACTCCTTCCACCTCGACAGCTGGCATTCCAGCCTGTAGAGCACAATGAAGCCATCAAATGTTTTCAGTGAAACAGGCTGAAGTTTTCATTGTCTTCTGGTAGTTTTTATCTCATGAGAAAGACCAAGCCAGCCAACAGAGGGGTTAGGGCTTTCTGTCAGCATAGAATGTCTCCACACAGCAACCCAAACTTGAACTGACAGGCACACACCTCACCGACAGTCCTGTAACAACTCACTATTGTTCCCATCTGAAATGTCCAGCCCACACCTTTTAGAGCCAGGAGAAGAAGGAGCGTGTGTGGCAGTACATAGACGTCCAGGTCAAACTGGGATACATCTGCAGCACATATTAATTTGAACTAATTTGTTATCTTACTTTTTATACATATTAACATCATTTTACTCAATCCTAAAGTTTTAATTCACGGATTAAAAACTGTTTAAATGCCAAAATGGTGAGGCTGGTCTTTAATATGTGAACACGACAACTAAATTGACTGTCTGCAGGTCTGTTTGGTGCTGTTCTGTGTGTGAGTGAAAAGAACCTTATACAATGTCCTTTTGTATTCAGTAAAAGGTTTTTAAATGCAGTCCATTACTGTTACCATTTGCTATCAACAATCATTTCCACCATTTTGCCCTGTTCCTATTTTGAAAACCATCATAACAGATTTTTGAAAGCAATTATTTTTCTAAAGGTTTTAGGTAAACTTGCTGATCTGAAATATATAATGAAATATAAGATTTTGAAAGAAAGCACAGATGTATAAATTAGGAGTACCAAGAGGAACATTAGCTAACAGTTTTATTCAAAAGCAACCTAAAAGCACTGCTAAGAAGTCTAACATAAAACTCAAATTCAAAACAGGAAGAAACAAGCAATGAAACACAGAGTTTGAATAACAAGAAAATCTGACAGAAAACAAAGAAACCATGCAACATTTATACCCAGGAAGCACAGTGAACGACACTTTCCAACTGCTATAAATAGCAAAAAAAAAAAAAAGGCTGCTTGTGAACCTTTTTCCACCACACTTTCCTTATATTTAACTTTCCATCAATATGCTTGTGAACAGACAACATGTTTACCAATGATCTTTTGTGGCTCGATCATCCACCCTCCTTGTGGAGGGTGGAAATGACTAGCTAAGTCAATGGTCTTCCCAATGATTCTGTAGGCCACAACAACATTATAGAAACACAAATATTTTCTTTACTGGTGAGGAATATTGTAGGCTTTATGTTTTTACTATAGCTGGCAGCCAAAATTATCAAAATGAATTTATAACTCAGTCTGATACATGATAACAAAGGTTAGGGATAAATCCTACCTCCATGCAACCAAAGCCATTAAAAACTGGATCATTACTTATATTCCAAATGTAATTTATTGATACCACATTATATTGACAAGCAGGTTTTCAGTATTCTTACATCAGATAAATAAAGATTGCTACTCTTTTCAACAGAAATGAGGGCTACATGCTGGCAATGTGCTAAAACTGTTAATTAAAAGAGTAACATGTCACACCCAAGCTTCATGTAAATTCCAATAAGATTTTACAGTAATGCCAAAATACTAGGTTTTATTTTGACCAATTGTCTGTGTGCCTGTGTGTGGAGCATTCAAAAATGTTAGACTATTACTGTGTTGGCCCATGAAAAACCTCTAAAAATACATAGAAAGCTTAAAAGCAAAAAGTGTGAATGATAATGATTGGGCCTACATTTTGAAAAATAAAAGTCCTTATCTTATGAAAAAAGGTAAGTCAAATTTTGTTCTCAGGGGAAAAATATACCTGAAGATATTATTCAGTCATAAGGACAATAAATTTTTGTGGAAATGAAAATATAAAACTTAAGAAGTGAAAAGGTTGCCATTTAAATTAATGCCATTCTTACCTTCTGTCGAATCTCTTCCTCCATCTTGATGGGAGAGCCGAGTTCAGCCACCTGTCGAACTCCTTCGCTGGCATAGCCACCGTATTCCCACAGCACATAACTCCTGGAGTGGGACGCACCAATCAGGGCAGACCAGTGGTTGGCACGTCCTAAAGGAGATGGGAACTTTAGCACTTAAATAACTAATTTGTGAAAGATGCTAGACAATAGCATGGGTTTTCTGTCAGTAACTTAAAAACTAAAAAGAAAAAAACAAACAATCTATGACTAAAAGACTAATTTTGATATGGAAAGACAAAATTGCCATATCAATTTTCTATACCTAAGGCTATGACTATACACTTAGGTATAGCCATAGCTATACCTAAGTATATAGGCATCCTTAAATTATACAAATTTAACAACTAACCTAAGCAAACCTTAAAGATTGAACTGTTTTCCCAAAGAACTTTCTTACTTTCAAATCTCTTCGTTTTTTTACTCTTTGAAGCTTTATATAAGATCAATCAGTTGAAGAGACTTGAGTAAAATAAAGTTCTTATGTGAGACTAATAGTGAATGTCATTAGAACATTGCATAATGATTAATATCAAAGGAAATTCAGATTCTTCAGGCCATTTGAATTTTCCTTTTAAGTCCAGGATAACAAAAACAAAAAGAAAAAGAAAAGTTCATATCAGTCACTGTGAGGAACAAACTAATAGCTGAAAACTAATCAGACAGAGTGTATGTGAGTGTTGGACTGAGAATGCTATAATTACTCACTTGGATAATCTTTTGGATGTACTTTTTCTGACCAGTTGCCATAGAAGGTAAGTCTATATTTAGCAGTTCCACAAGCACAGCATTCGATTGCAGGTACTTCTGTGACTTCACCGGGAACACGCTCTGCAGGGAGATGGGGTGTGAAAGATACAAAACACAAATACTCAAATAATACAATAATTCCACAGACCAGTCACCTAAATAATACCATGTTAAACATGTTAATATTTTCCAAATTATTAAGGTAACATGTAAATAACATGTAAATAGGTTTTGAATCATTTGTGACCTCGTTCTTCTCAGCTTCAGTGCAAGTCAAATAAACAACTTCTACACAAAACCTAAGCTCTATCGATTCTCAGTGGGGGAACATAGGTTGTTGTTGCAGTTTTTTTTAATAGGATGGGTTCAGTCAGCACCAAAACCAATCAAAGTAAGCATCACACTACAGAGGAAATTAAACAATCCTCCCGAGTTAGCTTTTATTCTAGCAGGATATTCTCATATATTTAACCAGGAAACATAAGATAATGGATGGATGTGCTGAAACCTAGAAGTCAGGAAATGATTACAATAAGAAAAAAGCGCATTGTTTAATTTGGTCCACATGAATGGTCAGACCAAAAGTGCTTGTAAAATACATAATATTGTCCCTTTTTATAAACGTTCAAAGAGAAACTCACTGACTTTTGACTGATTTACATGATTTCTGTCTGCTGAATAGAAAGATAGTGCACTTAAGTACAAAACTCCACTCAAACAAAACTATTTCAAAGTTATTAGGGTGTACAATCCTGATAAACAATTACTTGGGTCAATTTAAACTATGATTGATAGCAATAAGAGGCAGTAAGAATCTAGCAAGCAGGAAAAGAAGAGAAAAGAAGTGACACACAGACTCATAAATATTCAAATTTTGCCCTGGACCAATGTTTCTGAAAGATAGGTCGAGGCGATAGTTTGAATATTTATGAGTCACCCAATTATTTAGTGGAAATTTTCTCTTGACATCTAAGTTGCAGAAAGGCGAGTCAAACTTTAAGCACCTAACTTATGTCAGAAAATGGAAACAGGGAGGCTTGATTGACTTGCGTAATAGCATGGAAAATTAGATTTTAGTGTGTAGTGAAAAGCTTTATGAAGACAGGATTCCTCTGAGATTTAGCATGATAAAACCATTCAACCAAATACGGCTTTCATTGTTCAATGAATGTTTGCGTTTGAGCGGAGAGACCCCTATGAGTGTACCATTTTACCAGACTGTTGTGCTGATTTTAAGAGATTTAAAAATGGTGACACATTCTTTTTTTTTGAGGAAATACAATCAACATAAAATGTCAAACATTGCCCTGGTGATCTCACAGTTTGACCGTGACATCCGCCTCATGCTTCCTGAGTGTTTTGTTAGGACTGTGGGAGGGTTAAACAGTTTGTGTCCAGGATGTGTATGGTCTGCAGAGATGCTGGCTGCCTTTCTTCTTTCCCTAGAGCTGTACATGTCCTTTATGAAGAGGGACTGGTTTTTATGCTATATGTGGGCTGCTAGCATTGAAGGATGGATGAAAGGAGAAATCTAATGAAACATTCTTGATAATCTGAAGATACAAGACAGTTATCCCTAGTACACAGCTACAAATGGAAAGCAAATAAAGCTCATGAAATCCATCCATCCATCCATCCATCCATCCATCCATCCATCCATCCATCCATCCATCCGTCCATCCGTCCATCCGTCCATCCACAAACTAAACAGCATACTAGTGACATTCTTTGTTTTAAAAAAATATCTATGTCTCTGTTGTCTAGCCGCTCTGCTTATCCTTGCTGGGCTGCCTGGAGGCTGTTCCCTATCTGAAGGAGTCTCTGGGCAAGAGGCAGGGTACACCCTGGATATCATTCCATCACAGCACAATATATAGACACACAGGACAAGCAACCATGAACGCACCAATGCAGAAAAGTTTAGAGAGTCCAATTAACCTAATGCTAATGTTTTTAGATTATATATATTTTGTTATTACAGCCATTTCTTCATTCAGGAATGAATTTGTTTTGATGTTTTTGAATGTGAGGATTACTAGTGTTCTTACAGATGCTGTGTTCTGATGTGAATTTCATGTAAATAGGGATTTCTTTTTGTATATTTAAAGAGAAAGTGGATCTATTTTCCCCCATGTAGTTTTTGAAACATGATGAGAGAGATGTGAGGTTATCTGAACCAGAACACAGAGAAAATACTGCATTCGGAGAAGGCTATAGCTGCATGATGACAAGTCTAGGTTGTAAAAATGCGTTGCAAAAGACAGAGTGGAAGAGAAGATGGGCAGCTGTCATTACCTTTCTCACACAGTCGAATGGTGAGAGAGCCTTGATCCTGGAAAAAGATGACTCTTTTCTGGACAATACTGGCCCTGCAGACACAGAGAACAGGTTTGGAAGAAATGTAGAGTAAGGATGAAAAAGATAAATGGAGAAAAGTTGGATCATCATAGGAGTGCAAAGGCTGCATGAAACTGAGATTTTTTAGAGTTTCTTTTCGATGTCTGATCCATGAAATCCACAGTAAGACGGGAGGGTAATGGCTTCCCTGAGGTTTCATAATGGACACTGAGTACAAATTTTTTCACAGGAAAAACACATTCTCCAATTCTTACAGCACAATCATCCTGCCACGACAGAAGCAATCGTACCCACAGATACAAAGAAGAGGAAGAAAAGACCAGGAGTTACATTAAGAAGAGAATATAGATTTGTGCAATTGTTGTAAACAAAACCAGGCTTTAACTGATGAGTTAATCTCGACTGAAAATTAAACTGCCCCATCTAAAATTGATTGTTTTTTACCAGTGCTTTTACATTGTTTTTAAAAAGTTATAATGGAGGACAAAGATATCTCTGATGCTTTGTTTTCTACCTCTTCTATTGATATTTTGAAAACAAAGACAGTAACAAATAATGAGAGGAGCACAAAGGTGTGGTGCCCTTACAAAACTTTCCAAACAAACCTGCCAAATGTTCTTGCAGTAAATAATACAGTCTGTTGCAAATTCTTCAATCCCAATACTACCCCAAATAACGCAGTAAATGGTTCTAAAAGTCTTGCTTTTCTGGTAAGGTAACAAACAGACAGACAACTAAAATGCAGGAAAGACTGGAAGACTAAGCTAAAAAAAATAAATATTATCCTTATAAAAAATCTCAACTGTTTTATCTCTCACAGATCCTCTTTGCTCTGCACTGTAAAGAACATTATTCCATCAAAACTTGAAATTACTTGAACATAAGGAAAAATCCAAACTGATACTGTAAGCAAGTAGAACTGTATATTACAGTAGTCAGAAAAGAAATAAATAGCTGTACTTTCCTTTTTGTAAAAGTAGTGTGCCCCACGTACAATAGAGAGAAATAAAACTGCCTCAAAGTGAGCTGAACAACCCTGGCAATGAAGACAGATGAGGGCGCGCCAACTTTAGGTAGGAGTTATCGATTATATTGCTTCTATAAATCTTACGTGGGCTGAATGGTGCAGTATACTTTGCAACATGGGGTGACTACTTGGGCATGAAATTAGAAAACAAAAGTGAAATATAATGACTATTACTGAGCCTGATCATTTTTTATCAAATTTTCTAATAGGTAAAGAAAAAAATGCTGGTAGTTTGTATTATTCACTAAACATCTTAAAATTTGGTTGTTTTTAATTAATTTGCTTATGTTTTTTTGTCAGTAAGCAGCCATTGGTAGTAAAGTAAGGCAAATTATATTAGAGGTGTGCAGAGAAAACTCTGTTACTGCATCTTGTAGGCACAAATAGGTAAAACTTCATGTAAAACGTTATTTATGGTGTTTTAGCCTAATTCTTTAAATAAGAGTTAAACTATGAACTCAAGTGTCTTTTTTGTTCATCTGCAATGTTTTGATACATGTTTTGTCAGTTGTATGTTTTTCTTCAACATCTGTAAAACTACTTTATACATCACAGTTTTAAATTAACTTTTGTTAGATATTTCTTTCCAGATTTTGTGACTTGAGTATTGTTCTACAACAAATTGATATCTTCTATTTGGTTTTAACAGTCATGTCACATTATCATTCCTAGTATCCTTGCTCTCACTCCTCATATTTCCTTAAGGAAAAGTCATAGTCGATGTTAGAATACATAACCTTTAATGAATACACTCTGCTATTTCACGCAAACGAGCCATGCTAATGTCACCAACTGCTAACCAGGCTACATGTTGCAACTGGGGAAATAATGAGAAAAAGAAAAAAACATATTTTTTTTTAACTGGTGCCTGAGTTAAAAAAATATATTTTTTTTTTAACTCAGGCAATATATTTTTTTTAACTGGTGCCTGATATTAAAAGAGATAATAACACTCAGAGGTCATTACTCTTCACAGCGGAGGAAAGCAAGAAGCACGGCCTCTAGTTTTTATTCAGGGAACTTCAAGGATAAAAGAGCGGTAGTTCTTAAAAACTGAACATGCTCCAAATAATCCTGTCGTGTGATCAATAAAAAACTGTGTCTGACTGTGACGAGACAGAGAAGTTCAAGTCATCTTGTCAAACAACTTCAGAGTCTCACAGTTTGACTTGTGTTGTAACTGACAGGCGAAGGGTGTTCCCCTTCCTCCCGCTGGCTTCCTCCCGGTAACAGCATCCGAATACTGATGGGGAAAAATGAACCAGAGGTCGATGTGGGGTGAAAACGTGATGAACAGACAGCCGTAGGGCAGAGATGGAGAATTGTAAGTATAAACCTGATAACGATCACCAGGATAGCAAAACCTAGATTGGAAAAACAATCTTCCTCACCATCTTTTCACTCACACACACTTGTTTTTCTCTCACCCTCCCTCTCTATTTTAGCTCTGGGTGGGAAACACTTTCTAGACACCAAAAGACTTTTCAGGACTTTCTTGAGATTAAAGCACAGATTTGAGGTAAACTCATCAGAGCTACAAATAAGACCTTTATGACCTGAGGTGGGAAACACACAAACACACCCCTACCCACCTCGTCTATTGTTCATACACACTCTTCACTTTGTCACAGCCTGGGGGGCTTGCTTAAACAAGAACTTCATGCTTGCAAAAGATAAAAGTCAAAACAAGGCAGGAATATAAAAGAGCTTAGGGCTGAAAATACTCATCAGAGCATGTGTCAGATGAAATGGGATGAAGACTTCAAGACTGAAAAAGGAAGGAAATTAGGCAGATGAGTCATCATTATTGCAAGAATCTGAGAATATTTGACGTTAACCAGAAAAATAATCAAATTGTTTATCTGTTCTAATACAAGCAAAACTTTCAAGTGTAAACCAGATATTTTTTTTTTGCTCTACTCCAAATTCTATGTGCTGTAGAATTTCAAATGTTATCATCTATATTATATGGTCATTTAGGCCAGGGACACTACATCGAATGTCTCAAATTACTTGCCTGAAAACCTAACAAATATTTTGCTTCAAGCAATAGTTTTTACTGTACAGATTATTCTGAATCGACAACTTTTGTAAATGTGTAACTATAGATTATTTTGAGTATATTTCAACAACTGTAAAATTTTCTAAAAATGTTGGATTGTTACTGATGCTCAAACTGTTTCTTCCTTCATACATTTTAAATTCAAAGTTATTTGTCCTCAATTCCTGCTAAATTAATAAATAAATAAATATCTTTATACCAAACATCACTGAACACACTGGAGCAAAGCTTCATATTTTAACAGCATTTACATTTCCCCTAATTCTCTTGGAAATTATGTCCTTACAGAAAAAATATGAAGGATAAGTAAGTTAAAAAGATAAATATGTTATGAAAAGGGGGGGAAAAAAAGAATCAGCACTTTGCGGAGGTTTTACAGCTGCTGTTTCCTGCTGCCTGAGGCAACATTTCTAAGCACCGCAACAAGATGAATGACAAGAATTTGACCAGCAGAGGAGGAGGGCAGTCCTGACAGTATACAACCAGCCTCAAGAAGATAAGTTACATACTGCATCTTCAAGTTGCTGTTAGTTCAAGAGCCAGGAACAAGTGAGATGAACAAAGATAGCGCATTATGAAGTGTGCTATTTAAAAGATGCTGACATGGTTTGCTTGCCAAGAAACTGACAGCAGTGTTTGTAACAGGTGACTTCTCTCCAGGGTTCAGCTCACAATGTGTAAATTAGAAGGAAAAATGTCTCTAAAGAAGCAGCACTAACAAGCCTAGCAAACCACAGAACACTGCAAAATTTTTGATAAAAAGAATGCCCCTTAATGTCAAATTGAAAACAGATTTCTATAAAATAATGTCAATTGAATAAAAATATGTAACATAAAATGAATGTGTAAATATTTGCCCCATTTAAAGTGACTGACCCAATTAAAAAATTTCAAGAGTCAATTGTTTGTAATCTCACAATGAGTGGAATGGAGATCATCTGAGTGCAGTGTGTGACTCAAGCGATTGTAATGTAAAGAAACACATGTCTGGGAGATCAGCTCACTGATTAATCAGTATTCCTGGCTCATAGCACGAAGACTAGGAGAGCACTACAAACAAAACATAGAATAGGTTACTGAAAAGTATAAGTGAACGGATGGAAACAGACATGAAATTAATGAAATTAGGCAATGAAATGAATGAAATGGAAGCAATATGACCCATGTATAAATCTTCTAAGGTCAGGCAATCTCACAAACTGAGTGAAAGAAAGAGGCAAATGAGAGAGGACTCCAGGACACCTGTGACTACGTTAGAGGAGTTACAAAATTCAGCAGCTGTTACCTGGCATACAACTATTTAGAAATGTTATCCTAGAAGTAATTTAAAGTTGATTTAAACAAATCTGTGAGTATAAAGCTACTATAACTAATACATCTATGTAGTGTAAAGCACTTGGGGTCCTCTTGACTTGATAAAGTGATGTACAAGCACAAGCTATTTACCATAACCATTTACTTCTAAGAAAACTATAGCACTTCACAATTTACCCCTTTTATTTTTATGTTCCACTGTTTTTCGTCACTTTACATAAGCTGTAATTATTCCAATAAAGCTGGCTGAGCTTCCCTGTTTCTCGTCTTTATGTTAGAATAAACAAACTAGCTGCCAGCTGCAAACTAAGAAAGTGAGAGAAATAAAACACATCTTATGTAATTCTTGGCAAACTCACATACAGTACATTTTACAGCAGAAATTACTTTTCCTCCACTGTATTTGTTGAAATCTTGGTACAGCCGATCTTAATAAGAAAAAAAAAAGCTCCAGTCTTTATGGTATTACAGCTTCCACTGATGGTTTGAGATAGCAGATTTTTTTCAAGTTATTAGATCGAAACCCCAGGAGGGAGAAAAAAAAACTAATAAGAGTCCAAAAGGGCACGAAGACATATTGAAAGACCAATTTAAGGAAGTTGAAGTTGGAACCAGTTCCAGTTAACACGGAGATAAGTGTTTGACATCCTGAAGACTGAACATATTCCAGACTGAACATAAACACAAGAATGAAATGTTTGGCTCTAAGGATTATTAAATTAAGTGACGTTGAGATTAGTTTGCATAAAGAAGGCAGATTTAGTCTTGTGTCGTAAAGTTGATTTTTGATTAATTGTTTTCATCAAACAGATTCATTATCAGTAATGTCTTCCTTCACATGCACTGAAGTGTTTAAAAAAGTATTTGACTTTACTATTTATTATGCCTTTTTTCCCCCCATACTTGCATGTTTAAGATTATCAGACATGTAACAAAAAAAAACAAAAATGTAGATTTCCAAATTCTGATTTATCCAGATCAACATGACCTTATAAAAATTAGAAGGAAATTTCTTCTGGGTTAAAGTCTGATCTTTGTCTTTTGTGTTTCTTAATCTCTTCAGAGGTGAAAATGGTGTGCTTTGGCTACAACCCAAGTGTTCTTGACCTTTTGCTCAATACTGGTGGCCTGACATTCTCCTTCATAATTTTCTGAAAGAGTGCAAAGTTCATGTGTCCATCAATTTGACAATGTCCTGAAGCAGCCCGAGACCTTTATGTATTAACATGGTCCCCAAAAACTTCTACTTTCGCTTTGTCAGTCCACAAATTATCTTCCCTAAAGTCTTTGGGAAAGACATTTTTGGCCATTCAGTTTTTACCTTGAAACTCTCCAATGGATGCAATTTTTGGCCAGTTTCTTTCTTATTGTTGAATCATGAAGGCTGAGCATAAGAGGCAAATGAAGCCTTTTCTGCTTTGTATGTTATTCTGTGATCTTTTTTGATTTACTGGATCAATCAGTGCATTATTTCAGTAACTTTGATGAGCTGGTCATTCTTGGCAGAAGAAGACTGTTCCATCTGTTTTCTGTTTTTTTTTTCCATCTGTAGATAATGCCTCTCATTCTGAATCATGGAAGTCCTAAAACCTTATAAATGACTTTGTAACCTGTCATGGACTCTCATGGGACAGACATTTTGTTTCCAATCTATTCTTGAATTTATTTAGAATTTGGAGTGATGTGTTGTTGTTGTTTTTTTAATCTTTGTCACCTACTTCATATTTTTTGACAGTTTCTATTTAAGTAGAAACTGTCATATGTTTTGGATTACATATGTCAGCTTGAATTTGATAGCTTGTTTGAAATCATGCATTTAAATTTGCAGTTTGTATTTATTCAGTTCTCTATTTGATATGACAATTTGCTTGATGGTCTGAAACATTTAAGTGCAACTATAAAAGAAGAACTGAAGAAATCTAAACAAGGACTAATCATTTTCACTCCAGCGTGGCCTATTAACATAGTCTTGCAGACGGAAAACAAAAATAGCCTAACAAGGTAAAATTAAGACTTATCATACGAAGAGTTTAGATGAGGTAATCCTAAATCTCTATCTTGGACAATTGCGACAATAATATGAGGTGAATTTGAAATCGCAGATGTTCCACAACACAGGGTCAGATTTATTGAACCAGCAATTACTGGAGATGGCTACATGCCATCTGTCAAAAAACGGCAGTAGATAAATTAAAAGCAACAGCTGTGCTTGTGCTGTGGAAGTAAGGGCAAGTTAAAGCTTATCGCTCAGTGGAGGAAAAGATGCATGTCAGGGAGTTTATTCCCTTCAGGTAGTCAGAAAAGGAGACAGAAATGAACAAGAGAGAAACATTTTTCTTCGCAAGGTTTACCTGTTTATCATTTATATTTCTTATTTGTCAAAAAAATGTCTTGAAGGTATGTGCAGTGCTTTCACTCCATGTAGTGCACATTTGTTTTATTTTTGTTGGCACATTGCTTGAATAACATCTCATCATGTATTAATAGTAAGTGCTTTCTGTTATCAGAGAATATTACATTTACAGAAGCACACATTGTAGCTGATGTGCATGAAAATCAGTCCCTCCGGGCTGTTACGTTTCGCTCTTCTGGCTCTGTTTTTCTAACGAACCAATTTTTACTCAATGGTAAAACAGCCTGCTGCTGCTTTTAGAAACAAAGCATGTTGGAAATAAATGTGTTTATCATTACAGTCCAGAGGCTGAACACTATTGTCATGAAGTCTGCTATATATTCAATCAAAATCGACCATAAATCATTTCATCACTCAAACCCATTTGGTTTTTGTGTGGCAACACAAATAACTTTTACCACAAACTGTCTTTATTTTAAACTGGTTTACATTAAGTTTTTTTTTTTTTTTTTTCATTAAACTGAGTAAAATCCTCTAGATGTTCAGAAGTGAGTGGTTCGGTTTCTGAGGTGAAACGGCAATCCTGCCTTTCCATCATTTGTTGAACAACGACTCAGATAAAGGGCTAAATATACTAAGGTAAGCTGGTGATGGGGCATCAGGCAAAGGGTATGTGGAGATCATTTTGGTCAGATTCATCTTTTGGTAGACTCATGTCTGGTTTATCCCGACGTGTTGGCATGTGAAAAATTTCAGTAGACGAAGTGATATTATGAATCATCTTTCAGTCAAGTGCAAAACAGCAAAAACGTTAAAACTTCACTGAGGTTCAAGTTTGTCTAATCTGAAGAGACAATCCCTTGAATGTTTGGGTTTGTCTCACCTGTTAATACCACAATTTGACCTAAAAAAGGAAGGAAGGAAAATAAGAAGGATGGAATAAAATACAGAGGAAAGAAACCAAAGAATCTATCTTCTACAAAGCAAAGCTCCCTGTAAGCCATCCAACTCTCATTAAAACAAAATGTCACTTACTAATAGCTGACAGGCAATATGCACACTTCCAGTTAGACTCAGCAATTTAATTGTCAGGATAAACCTTTAAATAGCTGCATAATGTCATTTATCTGATTAGTATTTCCAGACCACCACCAATAGTGAAAAAAACACTGGGAAAAATGACCAACATTGTTTTCAATGGAGCTCTAAAATGATACAGTACTGAATAGCCATTTAAATCCTCAAACATGAACAACACACTATTCTGAGAAAACATTTATTTGAAATTTTAAAGTGTTTATCCTAAAGTTTGAGCACCCCTTTAACGATGAGACACACAATGCAGACATACTCCTCGAAAGTAACACTGATGCTCAAAGTCACACCTGTTTTAAACAACAAATTGTACCCAGTAATGATCTTTAGTTGTGTTGTGAAGATCATCCCTTCACAAGAGCTAAGGTATGCTGTGCTTCTAGACAAAAGAAAAAAAAACACCTTGAGTCACCGACTTGACTTTAGCAAGGAACACCTGCTTGTAAGGTCAAAGGTCTTTCCAGACAGCACTTCGAAACAGTGATCCATGCATTTGTGACCACACACCTGGATCACTGTAATGCACTTTATATAGGAGTCAGTGATTTATATATTGCCCAGCTTCAGAGGGTACAAAATGCTGCTGCATGCCTTTTAACAGGTACACAAAAATGTTACCATATTTCCCCTATTTTAGCTTCTTTACACTGGTTGCCAGAACATTTCAGGATTCATTTTAAGATCCTTTTATATGTTTTTAAAGCACTTAATGGCCTTGCCCCTCCCTATCTGTCTGAGCTGTTACATTCTTACACACCCTCCCGTCCTCTCAGGTCAGCTGATCAGTTGCTTCTGAAGGTGCCAAAGACAAAGTGCAAGCTCAGAGGGGACTGTGCTTTTTCTGTGGCAGCTCCTAAGCTATGGAATGATCTTTGGGCATAAGACAGGCCCCTTCACTCGCTGCTTTTACGTCCCTTCTTTTTTCCTTGCCTTTTGGCACAATCTAAGATGTTTCACTTTGTTTTATTGTGTCTGCATATTAATATGTATTTTATATCCGATTTTTATGATTGTGTATAGCACTTTGGTCTTGTAGGTGTATAAAGTGCTCCATAAATAAAGTTGGTATGGTATGGTAACTGGGCCTGGGAAATGGGAACTTCATTTATTAAGATGTTGAGCTTTGTTTCAGTAGAAATAATAGTCCCAACACATTTTTTTTTCTTTTTAAAAGAGCAAACTCAATGTAAAAATTTTAATGAGAAGCCGAAAACATAAACTATGTAAAAGATTTAAAACATTTTTTGCACTAATTTAAGTCAGTCACTTTACTGTTATCTTAATATACACAAAAATACTAAATCCAACAGTTTTTTGATATTGCGACTGTGATATTTAATGAAAACTGTCATGTAACATCCGTTGTAGTTCTGAACATAAACGTACGAGAATAATTAGACGAGAATAAAACTTACTTGAGAATAACACACCCAGTACCACTGGGTGGTGCGGTCCACAAGACCTGTATCCTGGTTCTTCTGCGAGGTGTGCTCTCTGTCACCGCAGGAGGGCAGTTGGTCATGAACTGGGTGTCGTCATTATCGATGATCTGGTAAAACAATAAGTGGTATTATGCAAATATCATATCCGATTTACTGAAGACACTCTGCAAAGATCCAAAACTTATATTGTCTCCTAAACAGATCAATATATGTTTTTTTGTGCAGAAAAAGTGGATAAAATTTAAGATCCAACAGGTTAAAAGTTCAACTTAACACACAGAGTGGGAGCTTGGAGCTACAGCAGTGACAAATAGAGGAACTAAGTCACAGCTTGATGTATTATAATTATTTCCACTTTGCTCTTTGACTTTTGTAGAGTAAAAGTGGCTGAAATCATAGCACAAATTTTGTCTTTAAAGTGAATAATGATTTGTCGGCTGATGTGCTTATGCAGCATCAAAATTTTATTAAATATGAGACCCAACTTCATAGTGCCTTAAGAGTGCTTCGTTGGCTTTCTAAAAATATGAAAATATGTGAATGAGAACAGCTTTTTTGAGAGCTTGAACACATTAAACACAGTTTTTATGAGCAAAGACAACACAAGAGGCCATGTTGCAAATGTGAGGCAATGAATACTTAGTATACTATACTAACTGATTATTCATACATCCTGATCCATGTATCAATTAAGACTTTATTTCATGAAAATATTTTATTTATATTAAGACTGGGAACTTTGTTCAAAATGTTTATCTTCTGAATTATGAATGTGACTGAATTTATCGATTTAACCTGTGTGAACTGGACTTAGAACTATTCTTGATAGGGGAACTAGATTTGAGCAACATAATAAACCTTAAAATTTAATTTAAGAAAAAAGTTGCGATGTGATTTTATTGAATCACTGTGAAATCATGACATTTCTTTCTTTTAACTCATGTAAACAATAGTTTTATTTTACATTATTTTCAAAGTGATGATGATAGCCATCTAATATTCCTGCTGTCTATCAAACGCCATGTCATCTCTGTATAATTATTTTTCACATCAGGGAACCACAACATCTCGTCTCCTTTGAAGGACAGGAAGTAATAGAGTGTTTGTCAGGGCTTAATAAATATTTATTCTCTTATGCCAACAATGTTTTTTTTATCGTTACATCCGGAATATCATTTCACAGCATGATAATTAATGTTTCTTATCTTTATTTGTTTGTAGGAGGTTTGTTGGTGATCTGACACTGTTGATCTGACTCTTTTTTAATCTGATTCATGCAATCTTTAATAAAACGAATATGCATAATATATAAACCGTAGATCTCAATTTTGCCGTATACTTTAATCTTTTATTTCTCTCAACACATAACTATAGCTTTTCTGTAGACATCACTGGAATTTGGTATTTGACTTCGTCTTTTAAGCTGCTCGTAAAATAGGTTGCTAGGGGCGGTTTGCTGTCATCTGCACTTTAGTTGCACAATTTCAGTTGTCACTGGAAACAAGAGCTAGATGGGAAAATAAAAGAGAGTTCAACAAAGATGTTTTTTATATATTATCAAGATAAAAACTATATTGCGAATGCTAAGGGAGGGTGATGTTGGGGGGAAACGACAAAAGGTTTATTTCTTTCACCACTTCCTGTGAATGTGGAGATGTTCAGTCATGCAATTTGACCTTAACTTATCAAGTAGTACTCTCTGTGATCAATCTTTGGCAGTAAGTTGACCCAAGAGCAAAGCTGTGGGAAAGGGAAACTTTGTCAAAGTCCTAAGTTGATGATTTGGATAATGGCAGACTTGTACATTCAAGACATGTACTGCCCAGTTGTCCCATACTTAAACCTTGTCATGCACGGTTTGTGCAGACTAAACACATAGCGAAACAGAACCTCATGTGGTCCTATGACCTTGTAGCATGTGTTCCCCAGCTGTCTCAAGATAATAATAACAAAGACTCAGCACTCTTTCCCAGAAATCCTGCTTGACGTAAGCTCACTAACAGTTTCCCTTATGGAGCTGTTTTCGCTGATGAATAATTTCCATATTTCTATGGTGACTGATCCGCCTTTGATTTACATTTTTTGTTGTTTTGTTCACCAAGACTGAAGCTCTGCCAGTCAAACGCTGAAACAAACAACTCACTAAAAGGCAAATGAAGAGACAGATTTCATAAAGAACCAAACAAAGGAGAATGAAAGAAAAAAAGAGACTTTTTGACAGGAATATACAGGTAGATTTGCATTGTGCAAATTTAAATTGAAGTTTAATCTACTGAGACGTAAACATTAAATATAATGCTGCTTTGGAGAAAGGAAGAAAATTGAGATGCTCTGAAGAGATGCCAAACAAACATAAACATGTTCATGGAAAAAAGCAAACCAGTAATACTGACCGCACTGGTTTTGTTTATGAAGCAAGTCAGTTCCTATCATTGATCCCAAAGCATGGTTCAAGATAGGTCTGATTAAATATTTTAACAGTCAACTTAATACACTAAAACCTGAAGTCAAACAGAAACAGTGAAATCCCAAACACAAACTTATAAGCATTAGTTATTTAGAAAAGAAAGACTAAACAATATTACAAAATTATATGTTTAATGATTTTAGAGTCCAATTCTGTATCAGATATCAAACACGTTTTTCATATCGATGGGCGACTGTGGCTCTGTGGGAAGAGTAGTTGTCTTGTGATTGGAAGGTTGTAGGTTCAATTCCAGTTTCCTCATGTTGATGTGCCCTTGGGCAAGGCACTTAACCCCAAATTGCCTACCGATCTGCGTATCGGTGTATGAATGGGTGAATGTGACTCTAGTGTAAAACGCTTTGAGTGGTCAAAAATGATTGGAAAAAGCGCTATATAAGTTCAGTCCATTTACCATTTTACTCACTCTTTTTTCTCATTTCTCAACACATTGCTGCCAGCTCTCTGTGATCAGGTATGAGCATCAACACCAGCTGCACATCATCCAGATGGCTGAATATGTCATATGACTGGAATGCAATCCCTTAATTCATTACACTTGGAATAAACTATTGCAGTCAAAACAATCCCGTGTAACATTGTCATCAAACTGATAATATGATGACAATATGTGAATATATCCATTTAAAAATGTTCTCAGGAAATTAACTTTAAATTCTAAAGTGTGTTTTCCAAATGCCGGAAACAATTTATTGCTAGAATTGCTAGTATACTTTCAGACCACTGTTACTGTTTGAGAAGCAGAGTTGTCCCAACCTCAACCATATGGAGAATGTGTGGCAATTTTTTGATGACAGAGTCCAAGCAAAAGAATGAGCCAATTTAAGAAAATTCAGTTCTGTCATAAATTAATCTATTTGCGTCACCAACTGCAAACACAATATTATTTGAAAGCAGAGGCTCTGCTCTTTACATTGATGATTTTCCAAGTGTGTCAAAGACTTGGGAAGTTAGTACACAAAAACAATGTTACACCTTTGCTGTGGTCAAAAGCTCTGCTTCAGCCCTAAAAACCACTACAGACGTCTCATGCTAAATTAATACAACTGCTCAATTGTGGATAAAACGAGGGAAAGTCACTTCACCAGTTTAGCAGTATTTCAGATATTTAAAACAAAAACTAATAAATATATATCGACATCAAATGATACGAAATTACTGTATCATGATACTTTTTCAGCTATGTCAGCCACTGTGCGCTAGTTTTAAATTACAGCTTAGATCTATTCTATGTGCATTAATTGTGCAGCACATTGCACAATTAATGCGCATTGCCCAGCCATGCTCCACTCATATCAATCTGATTTGCACCTGACTCACCCTGTGCTTACAAGTGACAAAACGAAGCTGGAAGACGTCAAACAAAGCTAAAAAATGGTAGAAGTTACGCTAATAAGGCAGCAGAGAGCAAAGTCAGAAGTCTGGAATTGATTTTAAACTAATAGCAGCTTAAAATAATAATGCATGTTTACTTGAGGCTCAGGACTGTAATTAGAGTCAATTAGTCTGGTTGGATTGAGCTCAGACACAATGTCTATGGGCTCGGACCGGGTCAGGTTGGACTTTTTAGGCCCAATCTAAACTCCATTTCAAACTGATAACTTGGTTGTTTACATAAAGACAAAGAGAGTTTTAAAGGAAGGGAACAACTTTCATGTGATGGAATTATATATGCACTACTGAAATTGCTAATAATTGAATTAAACTTTCAGCAAATCTAATGCAGCACAATTTAAAACTGATCAATGATACCAGTGCATGTACAAAATACTGAGCTAGTGAAGAATAGAGTAGCAAGACAGGTTAGTGTGGGAAGACTGTCAAAAGAGGTGTTTGTTTTCTTTGCAGAGTCTGGAATGTCAGTGAGAGTCCACGGTTTGTCTATCTCAATCTCGTTCAATCTCTTGCTCCCACTTCAGTCGGTAAACACAGATGCTTTAGAGTGCCTGCACAAGCAAACGCAGAGCTCTGTTCAAACACACTCACACAAAGCCTGGGTGACAGGCACGGCGAACCTACGATCCTCTGGAGAAATCTGACAGAAACGGCTGATATTAGCGGGTACATGTGTGTGTTTGTTGGTCGCTGTGTGCACACACACATTCCAGGATAGCAATTAAATGTCATGCAGTTGCAAAGCTGTGAATACAGTTAAAACCATTGGGACTTTAGTTCAAATATGAGAAAGAAGAAAAGAATTACAAGGAGACAGAATGATAAATTGAAATGTCACATCTCCACTTGAGGATGAGCTCATTTCAGAGAATCACAAAGTTTTCTTGTCTTGATGAAGACCTCGGAGGCACCGACATTTTGCCTGAAGTTTTTCATCAATCAAAGCAGTTCTATTACTGCAGAACACCTCTGAGATCTTGGTGCTATCATCAATATTGCATCATATTACATTCTATGTCTCACCCACCCAACCATAGCAGCAGAGTCACATGTGAAAACAGCCACCCTTTGAAAGCCCCTTTACTTTCCAACATATGATTCTCTGACTTGAACTGTAAAATTGCACAAAGCAACAATTAGAAAAACGTTCTGCATACTGTTCACTGAGTATAACAACTCACACTCTTCCACATATAAATCCATACTTTCAGTGTAATGGTTATCATCCATATCAACCAGCTAGTCTGCAAGAATCCTAAAGCTGTTCATCAAACTTCTGGCATTAAAAATTTCAGTTGTTTTTATGTTCACAAATATCAAAGAATGAGCAAGTGTCTGTTCTGCTTTGAAAAGAAGGCTTCGTTTTCTGCCTTTTCACTTTGTCATGACCTTTTCTAGTCATTTGTCTTTTTGTGTGAATGCCATTAAGGTGTGTTGTAAAAAGCTTTGACAATATCAGGCTAGTCTATTACCTGGACAACATATGAGGCGAAGAAAGTAACATGCAAAATATCACCAAAAAAGTGAAAGTACTTTCACTTTTTTTGTCTCCTTAGTGTTTGACAATGTTGAAATGTGTTTTTACACATAAAAACACATTGCATTACTAATCAATCAACCAATCAAGTTTATTTGTACAACACATTTCAGCAACAAGGAAGTTTAAAGTGCTTTACATCATAAAAACACAAAAAATACAGTCATAGATGACACAGTCAACAATTAAAACGAAACATTTCATCTGGTGGCAGTATTACACATCAGCATGTTTATCAATGTTTCATTTATAATGTTTGTTTAAAAAGGTCTTTGGCTTTCATATCTGGAAAAAAAATCCCTGAAAACCTGAAACATGCAGAAACTGTTGGCACTTTTTAGACGAGACAAAATGTGTTTGTTTGCTTCAGATTTTAATCAAAGAATCTCACTAATGAACTGTTGGTTGATCGCAAATGAGAGATTGAAGCAAAAGATTGAACACAGTCAACATTGCTGTAACAGAGAATAATGAACCCTGAACAAATATGTTTGCCACTTTTGCTACCTATTTACCAGATTTAAAACTGTAGTTTAATATTTGTCTTGTTTATGTCAGGCTATTAGGTGTTTGACATACTAAGCTGAGTTCCTGTAAAGCACTTTTGATTGTCTTGTGTATAATATGAGCAATATAAATAAACTTCCCTTGTCTTGCCTTCTGTAAATGAAACAGTTAAATGTCCAATATCTGTAGGAAGTTAACATTTTAATAATTTCACTAAAGGATTTTCACAAATAGTACTAGTAGAAGTGGAAGTAGTAGTAGTTGCTAAAGGCAATATTTTATTTTTTGTTTGCTATTGTTTGTTTGTTGCCACTGGTTTGTCACTCTTACAGGAGTAACGACCAGCAGTGGTAGGCATTCTCTATTTTCCTGCTTAACATACACCAACAATACAAAGTATTCAAGTTGAAGATATCCCATCTGGGAGCATCCATCAACAAATTACTGTTTTAGATCCAAGTATCCCAAGGGGGATATAACCAATGATTTTTGCACCATTATCATCTTGTTATGTCAGTAACATTGTGATATGTGTCATTATTGGCACTGTGCTGTCTTCAAGATACAGATGCTTCCTTCAATCCTAATTACAGTTTGCTATCATCTCCGAGGGATCATTTGCACTTTATTTAAATATTGTGATAACCCTTTTCACACAGATACAAAGCATTATGGGAATCAACATTTGCACTGCAATAGCTATTCTCTCTAACATCTGTGCAACAGATGTGCACTGATGAATGTAGGAGTGTCAAATATTTTAAAATGTCAAGGTAATGTATTGCTTAATCGGCGACATAATTACATACAGGCAAGTGTTGACAAAGTTTTATCATTTTTGCTGATATTTATTAGCACAAAATAGTGGTTCACACAACTTGCATAATAATTGCCCCTAGAGGATTTAATGAAAAGACGTGACAACCATCCTGTCACAGTGTACAAGAACATCAGCTGCAGAGAACTTGACTTTACTGCTGAAGAAAAATTAGGTCTTAAAAAAATCACTCCCAAGTTGCATGCACAAACAAGAACAGTTGGTCTACCTCAAACTCTAACAGAGGCAGTGGCAACATGTTTTTCTACTGCAACCACTGGAATGGATCAAAACCACTCTTGTGTAATGTTTCCTTTCCACCAGATGTCTTCAAAACTGAGCTCTGTGTAAAACACACATCTGTTTTAGTTCTGATAAAACTGATATCTACAGACTAGATTAGTCAGACAGGATGTCAAACATAGGAACACCACAGGGAATCCAATCAATTTTCAAAACCAAACAACTTCGGCAAAGTCCCAATGCTACATCATTGCCACAATTAGTATGCACAGTGTAATAAGTTACAGGAAGACTTTGTTCATAGTGAAAACATGTTTTATTGTCAGTATTTCGAACTGGACAGAATTATACACCCATTGTGAAACCTAAAATTTCTCTCATGTTAGAAAAAAAAAAAAAAAATATA